>BRZM01000011.1:5470934-5486026 GCA_033238685.1 Lates japonicus
ATCAATTGTGCCCCGTTTCGGTACATGTTGCTGTTGAGTTACACTCTGGATTTAAAAACTAGATTAATATGCATGAACTAAAAATGACAACTTTGACTGGTTTGTATGCACTGCAGGTAAATTATAGTCTTATTTAGCTACTATAACTACGGTAACTTATTTGGGAGGAATCTTTTGATGTTGATAATCTTAGCATTGTCAACACTGAATTTACTGCATATAAATATTTTTAGTCTAAACTTATCACAGAACTCTTTTGCTCTGTCATGTTGTCTGAGATTCTGGTTGTACAGTATCTGCTATCCACCGTACCCGATAATTAATGAGAAAAACAACCAGCTAATAAGAGGCGCCAATGCAAGAAGTCAGAATTATCTTCAGATGGGGTATAATGAGTACATCATGTCTTTTCCTTATCAGTTAAGCTGTAGTTAAATCATCCTGTCAATATGAGTGAAGAATCTCCCTTAGTTTATTTGTGTATGTATGTGTTGTGTGTGGTGTGTTTGCATCCACATTTCTGTTTTCTGCCCTGTTTTTTTTTTTTTTTTTTAAATGTAATGGCGCTCACTGTAATTCCTCAAGGGATGGCAGAATGATCACAGCCCCCCCTCGTGGCCAGTGATAGCCTGGGTCAACTGAGGATGTCCTGTCGTTCAGTCTGGAAGTAAATTTCTCAGTGGCCATGGCGTGTGAAGGAGTTTGTGCCGAGGTGCTGGAAGAACCCAGGGGTGGTTTAAGAGTGGAGGGGAAGCTACTGTTGTCAGATGAAACAGAAGGTCTCTCCCATTGACTGACCTTGACTCTTGTGGTTGCTTGCCATCACTAGGCATAGTACTAACCTATCATACATGCAGACTGATGCTTGTGACAATAGGACACTGTTTTACCAAATAATCTGCAGCCTAGTCCACTCATTGTACAGAGATAGAAGACTGTAAAGTGGACTGAGCCACCTGTAGCCAGAGTTGGAGAAATTTCCAGGTTGCCAGGTTTGGAGGAAAACTCTGCACTGAGGTTATAATCACTCCAGTCTTCCCTCAACTTGGTTATAGAGGTAAAAACTAAGCCACATTGGCCAAACTGCCCATAGTATTTATGTATACAGTACAGCCCGTACCTATGGATTTAACGTATAGGATATTAGGTGTGAACACATGTTGATGTGTATTCATTACTCTTTCTGTGCAGGCAGGCTGTGGGGTTGAGGAACAGCACCAAGCAGGATTCCCTCAGACTGGAGGTTCAGTGTGTTTTATTACAAAATAAAAACTGGACAGTTGTTTGGATTGTCCATTGGCATTGAAAGTGGTTGTTTTATTATGACTGCCATCATATAAGAAACAATCTCTCTTAATCTATTCTCAACTTGTGTGTAGATTTTCTTTTTCTTCTCATAGAGGCTGAAACAATTTATTAAATTAATATATTATTTGAATAGTTGACAATAAAATTAATTAATCAGCAAAAACAAAACCAAAAAAAAAGGAACACCAAGAAGGCGTCACCTTGTAGGTTCCTGGAAGATTGTGATGGACCTTTCCACCATTTCCTGCAAGTTCCTGAACCAAATAATCAGCCAACTTAATTGAGAGAATAATCTGCTGATTAATAAATAATGAAAATTGTCAAGAGGGGCAACCCTACTCCCCTTCATAAAATATGATTGGATCCTCTGTGCAGTAACCTTCAAGAGCATACCAGGTTAGCTACTGAAGTTGGCTGCACCTGAGAATGTTTTGAATAACAGGCCCTGGAATGAACAAAGACGAGTAGTGTCATCTCTATGCTGTCTATGCATCTTCACTCTCAAAGAGGGACATGAGTTTTGACTTGTGATTGGCCGTAGTTATTTATTAGCTACTCACTTTTGGATAAAAAAATTTTTTGGGCAGTGATTGAAATTTCACATTCTCCTCCTGCACTGTAGAAGTGTAGAATTACCTTCAGTGCAGCTCATTCTTTCCCTGTTGTCTTTTTTTCCCATCTTTTCTTTCCATTGCTTTGTCGTGTACGTGCTTATACACAGATTTTTCTCTCTTGCCTTTTCACACGGCCTTCTACTTACTCCTTCCCCAATTCCATGTCTCTCTACTTCTCCCATCCTGCAGTCATACACATAGTGTATTCAAGTCTAAAGACTCACCCTGTGTCATGCAAGCTGTTAGTCCCCTCTCCATTATCTCCTCCTTTCCTTCTCTCTTCTGCCTCCCCCATCTCCAGAATGTTTGGATAGATCTAAATGGTGTGATTGTGACTGCGCTGCCGGCCGTCTGCCCCTCCACGTCTGCCTCTTAGCGTCTTTGGAAAGTCTGACGTGACCAGAGGGAGAGGAAGGAAGAAGGAAAAGAGAGAGAGAGAGCGAGAGAGAGAGAGAGAGAGAGAGAGAGAGAAGTTCTTTTGAACAACAAGGCATGGCGGCCCTCCAGAGAGCCAAGTCTAGCGTCACGAGTCAGTCTCAGCTCCAGCCTGTCCCTCTTTCTCTACCTCTGTCTATCTGCTCACAGTCTTTCTTCGTCTCATTCTCCCACACTGTCTTTTTAGACCACCTATTCCCTCTAGAACACCCCATCTTCAACTCACTGTCTACAATTTCTCTCTTTTAATCGACCCTCCTCCATCCCTTTCTCCCTCTCAACCTGGCCCACTCCACCCTAACCTGTTCCTTTCTCTGCTGGTCTAGTAGAGGAGGGAGAGGGGGGCAGGGGACCAGTGCACAGGAGAGACAAAACCTCCAAATCTAGGCCTCTCATTTACCCAGGAGGTGTCGCATTGCGTTTGAGGCGCTTCATGGCGGTGTCGCATGTCATGGCATTCAAAGAGCCGGGGTTTAAGAATGTGGGTCATTTGAAGTAGAGGCACTAAAGTGTGTTGTTTGCCAATGAATGGGGCCTTCTCACATTGACATGGTGAAAAGCGTGTGAATAAACACCAGCGCCTGGGGGCCACACTAAAGTGTTCGGCTATATTCTTCTCAGTACCCCACCTATACAAGCCTGTTATTATCTAGCACATGAATGGATTTCTGGAATCACATTTGATATGGGCACCGTGCTGGTGTTAGCTGAGATACCTTATCAGACCCTTTCTGGTAACCCCACAATAGAGGAAACAAAGTCTCTGCTTTTTGAACTTTGTCTATAAGAAAACCAGATCATGGCGTAATTAAGTTTGGTTGCCTGTTGTGTTGCGTGTAGTTAGCGTATAGCTCTGCATCTTGCACACAGGATTGTTTTGCCTCTAGTTCTGACCAGCTGCATGGCTCCCTTAATTGCTTTCCCACGGCAGATGTTCAGATCAGATGGTTCAAATTAAGTTGTAGATTGCTCACACAAGGTTTCCTATGAAGATAGACTCTCCTCTTTACTGTCCTCCATCTAATGAGTTTGAGTGGGTGAGTCTGTATACTGTTGATACACATAATAATGCAAAGCGTTTGTCTTTTTTTCCTCCTCTCTCTCTCCCTGTCTGCCTCCTCCTCTCCCTGACCTTGATGATTCAGGTGTTGGTGGCAACACTTCTCATTGGGCTGGTGTGTCATGCAGCAGAGCCTCCAGCATCTCAGTGGTCCAGCCATGAATACACAAACCTCACCCTTCGTCGACTCAGACCCTGTGTGGAGAACGAGCAGTACCTCCACCGGGGACTCTGCTGCCTCAACTGCCAGGCTGGTAAGGAAGATCACCTTAAGCAGACTATACAGTAGCCATACAGCTTCAGTTGCAACCAAACATATAAGCAACAATCAACAAATTGTAGCTTTTCCTGCATCTTAAAGCACTCATCTGTGTCCTCTAAATTAAATGAACTGAGCGCAAGCTAGAGCCAACATTTAGAATGGCATTTTGTGTGAAAAAAAAACTGAAGTCAAATGTCAAAACCATAACCTGAACTGTGTCCCAAACGAGTTTAGCAAATATTCTCTGCCTGGTCTGGAAAGAATGCGTGATGGCCAGGAGCAGAAGGCAAACTGCTCCATCTCAGCAGATCAGAGTGAAGCACAAAGCGAAGTGAAAAGTGCAGGATATGAAGTCGAGGTTATTTTTAAGTCCTGAGTAATTAACAGTACCAGCCCCTTTAATTCATTATGTAAAGAATTTGGAGAGGCTGTTAACTTTTTTTTTTATTTAGCCCAGAACTTATTTAGCCAAGATGCAATTACTGCATGCTGCTGCTAGCTGATTTAATTATTTCATTTACCATTCTGAATTCTAAGAAATCCTATTTTATATTTAATAAACTCAGGTTTTATAATTTTTTCCTTTTAAATACAACTTAGGACTCTTTGGTTCACGTTCAGCACCAGTAAATCCCCAATGATGCTAACTAATCTGTCATTTCTAAAACAAATGCCCCTTTACCAAACTATGTGTGCACGAACACTTAAAAGTATTTAAAACTTTGAGGTCACTTTTATCACTCTGATTTGTGTCTGTTTGACTGAGAAGGCTTACAAATTTAGTGACGGTCCTAATAACTTCATACTTGCCAGCTCTTGCAAATCAACTTGATTTCTTATATCTAAAGGAAATGAGGCCTTTAGAAAATCATCAGTGTCTACAAAGACAGAGACAGAAATACAGAATTATTCATGGGAGATAATTAATAGAAACTAACAGCTAAAACAGAGCACGTTGTGTGTGTGTGACACTGGGTTGCAGAAAAATCTTGGATTTTATGTGTTTTCCCACTGTTATGATTCAGTTTTCTTGCATTCTTGCCAGTTGGTCAGTTTTCACCACATATTTAAAAACCACAGTGACCACTTAATGGAATGAAATGTTAGCTTTTTGCTTCTTTTTGTCAGTATGAGCTTTTATTTAACCAGGCATAATGGTTTTTGTTTTGGTTTGTTTTTTTCTAATCACTTTTATCCTACCCCCACTGAACTTGACCTAAAACAAACTGATTCACCCCTGAACCAACCACAGGACCAATACACTATTTACTGAATATTCAGTGAGTTCAACCAAAGCTGTCCTTGCTATCTGTAGCATTTTCTCCATTTTCTACTGTCTTTTTTTCATTTGTGCATCAGATAAATCCTGAAAACACATGAGAATCAAGTGGTTTTATTTATGGCATGCATGAACTGAGTATAAAAATTGTAAGCATGACAGTCGACTAGTGGAGGAGGTCAAATAACTGTTGTTCAGTGAATCGGTTCATGTCCTTTTTCTAGTCAGCATGAAATGTGGACTTAAACTTCCTGGAAACCTGTCAACTTGTATGAAACCGTGAATCATGTACAAGCAAAGAAAACCTCAAAATCCCACCCTTCTGCCCTTTTATCAAACTGTCTTTATTTCCTTAGCTGATATCCCATTGGTTTACACTCGCTGTGGTATGTCCTGCCCAAACATCCTGTTTCAGCAGGAAACACATCACATTAATGACGTCAAGATCCACAGGACCTCGAATTAACTCTATAAATGAGAGTGTGTTTATCATTTGAGCTGCTGTCTGATTGTTTTCTTGTTTTATTTACAGGAACCTTTGTACAGAAGCCCTGTGAAAGAGACCAAGAACCAGGGACCTGTCTTCCCTGTGAGCATGGACAGACTTACACAGAGCACTCCAATGGCATGAACCGCTGTCTGCCCTGTACCCACTGCCGCTCAGGTAATGAGATCTTCTGCGTCTTGACTTGTGATTTTCACAAAATTGTGTTAAATTTTGTTACACTGTTGTTGTTTTTTTCAGTCCAAAACCCAAAGATACTCAATTTACCATTACAGAAGACAAAGAAATTCACATTTTAGAGGCAGGAATCGCTGAATTTTTGCTATTTGTGTGAGAAGCTTATTATAAGAGGGGGTGTCTCCCCAATAAATCTTTGTTCATGGACAACTACAGTAAGTATGTCATGTCAGGTGGAACCAGGAAATAGCTTTGTCATATCTGAAAGCTGAAAATAAGTCCCAGGTGGTTAAAAGAAAAGAAAAAAGAAATGAAATAACACCTAACTGAATTGCCCTTTAATTCAATCCATTGCCTTTTAAAAAATTACAAAAAAGTAGAGTCTTCTGAAATCCAGTTAGTCAAAGATATATTGTTTGGGAAAGTTAATACCCTTTTGTCTGTGCCCCCTGCCTTTCAGACACACTCATGAAAATGTGATCTTATGATGTTACACGGAGTAGCAGGGCGTGTCTTTGTTTTTTTGTTTCGTACACTGAATGTGAGCATGTTACCCATCTCAGGAGATTTGCTTGTGTGTCTGTCCTACCTGGGTGAACTGGGTGTGGCCGTGTCTCATTGTCTCCCACACTGGACGTCTTTGTGTCCAATGAAAGGCTGGAGCCACAGAAAAGAGACTAGTGTTACATAGGATGTGTTTTGTGCTCATTCATTGCGGTTTTAAGATAGAGCTTTGTGCATTTTGCTCAAGTTTAAACTGAAGTTAAAAATTATTTAGTTTAAACTCTTGTTTAAACTAAAAAAAAAGTGAATGAATACATTTTAAAAAGTTGCTCTCACTGTTTGCACTTGACATGACCACTGCTGATTGAATTAATCCTTTATGGTGTCGGATGGAGCCTCACCTTGAAGTTTAAGCCATGATTTCATGCATTGTTTCTCTAAAGCAAACTGTTATGATGAGCGTTGTGAAGAGTATTTCCCCTGTAAAAAATTATCTTGGTATTTTATTCAGAACATGTTATTATTCATTCAAGGTTTGATTCATATTAATTGAACTGCACAATGTAGTTAAATTAGACAGGAAGTACACAGAAAAAGCTGCTCATATTCAGTTTGGACTAAGCAGGCTCTTCGATGCCCCACCCTCCCCACCCCCAACACTCAGACTTTTACAAAGCACCTGCCAATTGAATGAAATAACAGAATGAAGAAATTACAGTGTATTATTCAAACACCAGCTGCCTCACTGGTAGAGTATTGACTTGTTGCCAATTCTGAATGTTTTTTTTTGTTTGTTTTTTTTTTTAATGGACCTTTGGGTTTGCCCTTACTCACATCCTATTTAAGGCTTTGTTGCTCTCTTCTGCAATGTGTTACATTCCAGTCAGCACTGAGCATAATTATGTAACAAAACTGAAAGGAATAATTTCTCACTGCATTGGACTACAATACCATTTCCTCTGTACAGCAGGCACTAGTCACAATCTGTGTCCAACATGGCTTATCTTCGCTGTAAAAATTTGCTTCTTTAGCGCAGCATGAAGGAAGCACAGAGTACTGCATTGTCAACTGCGTGTAAAATGGCTCCACTGGTGATAAAAACTACCACACAACAGCAAAACGTGATTTCTAGCTTGATCAAATTAACTAAATGGCAAACAAATGTAACAAGATGGAGCAGATAAGTCGCTGAACAATGTCATCAGCATGTTTAAAGTCCAACAATGTCGACTCTGTTTAGCTACCATTGTAATTTGCCTCTTTCTACAAATTATAATAGAATGACTGTGAGAAATTTCACAAAATTCAAACCATGAACAATTTAAATATTTTTCATGTGACCTATTTTCACAGTTTATCAGCTGTTATTTGGTATTGTCAGATATTCTTGTGTTTTCCAATCATGAGAGATGCTTGTGCGCTGCAGGGCTAAGCATTTTACAGCCATGCATTAAATGACATTGTCCCATGAGTGTTTACGCTCCATCTTTAGAAATGAATTAAACAACCTCCAAGGGAAATTGTTTTATATTGGAAAATTGTAATTTGATTTTGATTATTGTATGTCATTAAATTTAAACAACCAAACCTATTGTCCCAATTGCTTGGCATAAGTAGCAGTTGTTAGCTGCCTTTGTAAAGTCAGTAGTGGTCTCTGACTGAGTAAGTGTGTATACAGTGAGTACAGACTGTAGCCATGGAACAGCTGAAAAACAAGAATGTTATTAGTTGATTGGTCAAAAAATTATTCCAGTGGCTGTTGAGGTAAATGAGAAGATAATTTACTTTTAGCACATGGTAGAAGCTAGTTATGTAAATACTATATTTTTTTAACCTCAATAAAAACAACTCTGTGGACACACAAAGATTTGGAAATTAATATATATATATATATATATATATATTAATAACACTTTTGCAAAAAATAAGAGTTTTCTTTCTGATAAATTCATGGTCTGTTTATGTGTTTATATCCATACAATCCCAGTTGTTGCCTTGACCCATCAAGTCACTCCGTATATAGACTTGCGTCACGCGAACATAACATAAGTTGCAGCTGTGGTATCTACAGGCCCAATCTACCCAACTGCATTTGGGTCATTCTGCTCATTACATTGATAATCACTAAATATTAACAACAGGACAGACAAGGAATTCAGTGTGGAGAGATGGAATGGGAGAAGACAAACACTGGAGTCTTCACTCTTAACTATGTGCTCTGTACAGACAAAAGATAAAGATAGAATTTCTCCCCATAAAATACACAGATCTTTCCAGTTCGTCAACAAAATGCATCTTCTCAATAATGTTTCCTGATGAAGGTAATACACACAATATAACTTTGTGTCTTTGGCAAAGTTGATGTAACACATCCTCATTTACAGTGGGTGAACTCAGTCATAAATTTGCACCAGAAATGAATATGTTAAAAGCTACTTGACAGACTTCTTTAACACTAAAACTTACTAAAATGAGCTGATTAAAAGATAACAAGCGTGAGCTCACTGCTTATTTTGCTACCATACCAACCTAACACTGCAGTTTTTCCTTAATTAGGAAGAGTTGACATCAGATTTTTGTGAAAGGTCGTCCTGTGGAGGTGGACTGCTGCTTTGTTATTAATTTTGATTGTATCTTAAAAAGGCCAGAACTACTGTCTTTTAGGTCTCAGTTTAATAAATGAACCATGCCAGATTCTCCATCCCTCATTATACTGTTAAAATGAGGCAAAATATATCTAATAAGAAGACAAAATTGGAAAGTCAATTATCTAACTTTTTTTGTGTAAAAGATTACCATAATTGCTAACGGCCTACAAATTAGCTGAAAAGTCTGCGACGTTCTCTCTCATTTAACACAAGCTAATGGTCACAGGTTTGATATGAGTCTACTTATTAAACTCTGTACACTCTGTTCACAAAGTTAGATAAAGTTGCAAACTCCTTACAAGTTACACACTCTGGGTTGACCGGTGATTTGTACTTCTTTTTAGCTGTTCACACAGAATCTGTGGCGATCACAGATGCGTGGGGAACACTACTTTACATTTTACAGTCTAGGAATCCAGGGGCTGGTATGCTGTGGTTGCAAATAGGCTCTCTGCCAGTTTGCCTGCATCATCACTTTTTTTATTTTATAATTCAAAGACGAGCATATACCACAATACATAGTGAGTACATAATGTACATAATGCCATCTGTTTCTCTATATATCAGTTGCTAAAAAAAATCATTTCAGATATCACTTTGTTTTATATCTGTCTGTGCGTTGACTTGCTGTGAAACTAGTTAATTGATGAGCATTTTCAGAGGGAGCAGATTGGTCCCCTGTTTATTTAATCCTGTTTGATTTATGTCCCTGGCCATTAATGTCATGATATTTCACGAACAGACTCATGTCTGCTATTTCAGTTTTCTCACAACTTTCCTAACTGTTCACAGATGAGATTGAAACTGCATCCTGCACCACAACTACGGACACCAAGTGCCGGTGCAAACAGGGCACCTTCTGTGTACCAGATCAGGCCTGTGAAGTCTGCAAACGTTGTGCCAAGTGAGTGTGATTTACTTCTTTGCACCCACGGTGTCACTGAGTTTCTGTCTTAAAGGGGGAACTCTGTCAATTTTACACACCAAAGTCTGTTTACAGATCTTGGGGAGTACTACTGCATGTGTGGAAAAAGATGAATAAAGTCTTTTGTAGGCACAGAGGGAGCGGCTAGAAGTCTGATAAACTGATAAATGTTGGTTGGGGCTGAAGACTACAAAGTTGAAAAAGAAAAAAATCTGAGGGTGTGAAGTTAGAAAGAGGCAAGCTTGCCACACCTTTGTAGCGTCCGGTGGCTCAAGGCTACATTAGCTGCTACATGACATATAACATAACACACCTGAATCTCCAACTGAACTGTCAGCAGTTGAGTTGAATTGTGGGTAATGTGTAATGCACCAGGTTTTGACACAGAAGAATATTTTGAATTGAAAAGACAGTACCTTTGGTTCTTCTGCATCAGTTTTGATCATTTTCTTTTATAACCTTCAATCATGAGTCTCACACTGTTGTATACAGAAGTGCAATACTAAATCTGTCCAGTCCTCTTTTAAGCAGCTAGTCAATCTTTCAACCCAATTCAAGCTTAGCCCCTGACTAACAGAAACCCAGAATGAAAATAAGAAGTACTCTGGGTGTTTTGATATCACTGGAAGTTAATTTATTTCTCTACAAATATACAGGTGTAAACCAGGAGAGGAAGAGGTGAAGAAGTGCACCCCCTTTTCTAACACAGTGTGTCAAAAACGAGATCCGTCCCCCACTGAAACCTCCCCAGCCCTCCCCACACAGACCCCTTCTTCTTCAGCGGACATTGGTAACTTCACTGTTTCAGTCAAAGCTCACTGCTTAATTGGATTAGATTGTTTCTAAGATTTAATTGCACTCCTACACTGATTTATCACTGTTTTTCTTTTTGTCAGTTATCCCAATATGTATTTTGGCCATCATCTTCCTCATTCTTCTCATTGGACTGGCTGTGTGGTGGTTTGTGATCAGGCAGAATTCATGTGAAATACCATGTGAGTTGATATCATGTACTATACATTTGTGATGCAGTTTTTTCATCAAGGACGTTTTCCTAATGCTGTTTTCCTGCTTTTAAACAGGTTCAAAGAGCCATTGTGATTCTGGTGAAATTGTTAAGATTCCTATTGTAAGTTATTTTGTGTTGATTCATTTCACATTGTGTACATTTTAAAAAACTGGTTGTTCTTCTGTGCCAGCAGTCACAATTATCCTATGTAATCTGTTGAACGATATGTCAATGTATTCCATCCTCTACCTTTCCTCTGGGCAGGACGAGAGTGGAGCCACAGCAGAGGAGAGACAGAACAACCAGAATGCAGGTCTGGAGGGAGAGGAGTCCCGCCCGGAGTCACGACCCCTACTGCAGGAGACCCAGGGTGGGATAACTAAGCCTGCTACCCTTGAAGATGAGGACCGAGGGCTAGGGGACAGTTTGCCCAACACCACCAGTTCGTCTCAAACTAGCCTGTCAGCCCTGCCCACAGCAGCCTCCTCTGGTAACACCCCACACCAGAGCCCCAAAGCCTGCAGACAGTCGGCTGCAGACATGGTGAGGGAGGATAAAAAGCCTCTGAAAGATCTCAGAGATTCAGTTGTAAACTGAAAATTCAGATATTTTATTTTCACATTTTGATCACCTGTGCCACAGTCCCTTACTCTTACATCTGTATCTTCTCTCATGTTATAGGACGATCCTCTGCGACATCGATTAGTGCCACTACAAGGTAAGATTCCGGCAGCTGGAGGAGGAGATTTCCACTCCAGAAAAACCTTTGTTTTTTTTAACTAATTTCTTGAAGCTGTTTTTCATGCCACTTGATTTGCCCTAGAAGGCAGCTAGCTGTACACAGGAAACCACACAGTTTATTGCAGTTCATGTCAGTCCACAGGGAAGTCAAATAAACAGTATCTCCTCAAGATCTCACATTAGCTGCTTGATAGATTAATAATCTCATGACAGTCAGGCCATATTTAAGCCCACAGGGGTTTTGGAACATGCTGTCTTTTTTCCTGTTGTTTTTTTCTCATGCTGAATTAAAAAAGACATGGCTTAAGAGATTTGTTTGATCCTGTATTGAAATTTGTATGTATGCATGCCCTGAGGGTTGTTCCTAAACCATATAGAAACAATGTATATACTGTTGTTGAGTGTTTTTTAAAGCATTTAACTTAGTCATAACAATCCATTATAGGTCCCACATTCATCCATTCTGTGTCTCACCACCACTATTTATCACTGTTTTTACAGGCTCAGAAAAATCCCTAAAGAAGAGCTTTGATTTGTTTGATGAGTACCTGGATGTGCGGATCCATAACAAGTTCTTCAGAATGATTGGAGTCAGTGACAACCACATTCGAATTGCAGAGAATGGCACCCCTGGTGACAAAGTTTACGAACTGCTGAAGAACTGGATGCAGCGGCAGGGACTAAAAGCTGACATCAATGACCTGTTGGACACTTTGCTAAGTATGGACCAGCGACGCTCAGCTGAGATCATCGCCTCCACAGCCCTGCAGAGAGGCTACTACAAGCACGCAGACACTCCCTGAAAAAGCTGAAGTAGCAGGGACCCGCAAGTGAAGTAAACACGCCTAATCCAAGGAAAAACTAAAAGCACAGACACTTGTCGGTGGACACCGTGTCTCACGAACAGGCTTACCTCTTTGTGGCTGACCGGCCATGTATTCAAAAGCCAGTAGTTTTAAAAAGAAAAACACAAAAAAGGGGAAGGTCGAGTCGTATTGATCAGCACTCTGAGGATGTTGACTATCTGCCAAACACTGACGTGTAATAATGAACATGAAGAAGACAACGTTTTGTGGCCAAACTTGGCAGCGTTACCGCCACAGACGACCACAATAATGTTTTCAAAAAGAGCAGAACAAAATATGAAGGTGTCAACGTCCACAGGCAGAAACGGCTGAATGTTTCAGGCCCTAATGCAGCCAAATACTGAAAGCTTAGAAGTCTCGGGCACGTGTCACTCGTCTGGTCCTCTACCCAGATCACAGTACACTACCTGGAGACAAGGATATACACTGGTTTGTAGGAGTGGCATTAGCTATGTCACTAATACTGTGCCTCTTTGATGCACTGACCTCTGGCACATGTAGGATTTAAAACTACAATCATGCAATGTTTGGGTTTGTTTTTTTGTTTTTTGTTTTTGTAGATTTAGGCTTCTCTGAAACCGATATGTAACAGTTCATGAGAATTTTCCTGACTAATGATAGGAAAATATTGTCCGTTTGTTACAGCAACAGTTATTGTGCAGCCTTACTAATCATAAACTTTACCTCTTCAATGCCATTTGATAATCTAAATTTACTTAGGTATATTTTTTTCATTATGATTTCATTCATAGAGCATAGTGATTCAAAACTGTCAGATTTTGTACAATCGAGACACATTGTAGAAATGTTTCTGTCCCGTCTTTTCTATGTTCAGTGTTACTACTCATACATGACATTTGAGAAGGAATTTCACTGGCTGTTTCTGTTAGAACAGCTGTTAATAGTTTGGTAAGATGTTTCCATAATGTTTTCAAGTAACCTTGAAAACTTCAAAGGTCGTTTTTATTTATTGATATATTTATTGTAATGAATAATAATTATCTTTTATTATTTATACCATTGACAAACGCGACCCCTGGAAAACAAGCACACTGTCTGTTTGTGTTGTGATGATGTTTAGCTTACAGGGCAAAAATGACTGACATCCAACTTTTCAAGGTGTGGTTGAAACTTTTAGTGTTTGTTCAACTCTGCACTGTGTGTTAGTGCAGCACCTGGGTCCACACTGTCGATATGTCAATGTTACATGTGCCATTTCTTCACATATTAGTTTCCATTTAGACCACATTCATCACAGGGCTGAAGCTTTCTTGAGTCGAATGTGTCCAATTGGAGTTTGAAATGACATCGGTCCTAGAAAATGAGGACTGACCTGTTGAGTCCAGCAGTTTTGGTGAGGTGCAGGTACGGAATGTTTTGTCTTAGTTAGACTCAGACAAGATGAAGGAAACCTTTTCTGGATTTAACAAGAAGCTCAAATTGATTGCCCCAATGTCTATCCCATGTACATACAAATGTCCAGAGAGCATTGAAGCCTCACAAAATGTATATGTATATACGCAGCTCTATTAACAAACCAAAATGAATATAGTGAGGTATGAAGTTATTGAGACAACAAACATACAGACCAGAGTGGTTGCTGTTGATGTTGTGACATTTTAAACTAGAATTTGCCCGTTTTCTGCAGTCTCTAATGTATAAAAGAAAGAGTTACAGAGTTATATATTATTGCTGAGAGTGATGCTACAGTGCTGGCACTGCCATCTATTGACAGACAATGAAAATACAGCCTGCATCAATTTCTAGGGACCCTATACAGTACACTGCTTTCTCACTTAAAATTCTCACTTAACATTTTTTTTAACTCATCTATTTCTCAACTCATACTCTTTTTTTTCTTTTACAATTCCGCTCAGCCTTCCAAGTAGTAGCAGTGAATAGGCTTCAGTGCATGTTTGTGTGAGTGTATGTCTCTTTTTATATACAGTTCTTTCTGTGTTTTTACTTTCATGTATTTCATTGCAAGTCCTAACCTGTTCAATTTAACTACCCCTGTGTAAAAACTTTCTGTTCAGCATTACCATTAAGCCATTTCCCCCTTAGTTATTGTTTGCTTGTCATGGATTTCAGATTTAAATTATGCAACTACAGCAAAGCTGTTTTTATGTCAATTTCAAATAAATGTTTTGTACAGATACTTCATTGGAATTGTTTGAAATTACTGATGTTTCTATTGGTTGTCTGTAATAGCTGATATATTACCTGTTTATTTTAATTTTAAACATTGCTCTGCCAGAATCATTGTTACATATAATCTGTGGTAGATGAGAGGATGGTTTATTTTTGAAACATACCACTAATTCAGAGGAGGATCACAAATTATCTAAATCCTCAGATTTAATCATTTTGATATTAACAAAATTATCTGAGGTGAGAATGGTTATTAGCTGTTACATGTTACATTAGATATTATATTAACGTATACAGTAATATTAACTTTTCCACGGCCAAGATGCATCCAGTCATGACAAATAGCTGTTATGATTATAAACAGGGCAAGAGTAATGATAGTATCTTAACTGCATAAACTAACTGCATACATATTGCTATATAGATACTCAGTGATGTCTTAACAGCTGCATTTTTGCACTTAGGTTTCATTATAAACAAAGTACATTTTTTACCCACTGCTTCACACTAATATACTGTATATAATGATTGTACATATTATACAGGTACTCAGAATTTACATGTTATAGTAATTGAAAATTACTATACACACACATGTATCACTCATA
>BRZM01000011.1:5486036-5517589 GCA_033238685.1 Lates japonicus
ACAAGAGCTGCCTGTTAACGGAAAATCCATCATCATCATCCACACTGGATGCAGCTTTTATAGAAAGCTGTTTATGAAGGCGTCTTTGCAAAGTTGAGCCTTCACCCAAGTTCAAATGTTCATTTTTCTTTATAATACTGGCTGCTCTTGTCTGTATCTCTAATTGTGATGTATCTGAAGTTTTCATTTTAGTGCTGCCAGAGTGCAGAGTAGCAGTTTGGAAGATGTCATGTTGACTGACTGAAGCTTTTAAAGACTGTTGTCTGTCATACTTCCTGAGAACTTGAGTGTCCATCGCTGGCTGTATGCTCTCTTTTTGCCTTATTTGTAGTTCTGAGATCTGTTCCTTGGATGTTTTTTTAATGTTCATTGTTGATCTTGTGTCACTCTCTTTACAAGAGCAGGAAATAATCACAGCTGTAGCAGGACAGTATCTCTTTGTCAGCACTTTCTGCTGTTGAACAACAGTGGCGGGCGCCCAGCTTGTGGATTTCTCCAGTAATAAAGCCTGAAAATTGTAGCCTGAGGCAGCTGTGCGACGATGCAGGAGCCATGTAGACCCTGAATTATGGCGATCTTTAATTATATCCATGGTGATATGACTGATTTCACCACCAGCCTTAGTTGGTGTTTCTGTGCTGATAATGTGCATCGCTGGCAGAGAACCCAACTGAAATGCTGGGACACTTTTTCCCTTTTCAAGAGGAGGAGAAACAACCTGGAATGACGAGAGAGGAAGATAAAATTAGATATAAAACCACAACCAGACAAATGTACGAGCCATAACATAAAAACAACAATTTCAAGGACACTAGTCATCATCCATGTGAAAATTTATAGCCATGCTAGCGGCTTGGCTCTGGGGATGGCAGTCCATGAGTGGTTGGTCCACTACTTTGGTCCAGACTGAAATACCTCAGCAGCTATGACAGAGATTGCCATGAAGTCTTGTACAGACATTCATGATCCCTTGAGGATGAATCCTAAAGATCACAACCGCCTGACTTTACTTCTCATGCTTCTGAAGCTTCACCACAATGAGGTTGATATTTTTGGTTTTGAGTGAAATATCCCAACAGCTAATGGATGGGTTGCCATGAAATCTGGTACAGATATTGTCCTCCCCTGACCTTTAACCTTTCATTTAGCGACATCATCAGGTCATATTAGTTTAAAAGGTAATTACATTTGCATAAGTGTTAGCTGTACTTTATCTTCAGAGCTTATTAGTGAATGTTAGTCACCGAACTAAGACAATGAAAATGGAAAACATTACTTGCTGAACTCTACATGGCATTGACATTGTAAGCTACATTAGCATTTAGCCCTGTGCAGCTTCACAGAGATGGTAGCATGTCTGTAGACTCTTGAGTTCTATAGCAAAGAGTGACCTTTTTAACTTCTAATGGTTCTTTTTTTTTTAGTGTCTCTCTCTCTCTCTCTCTCTTCTTGCTCTGCCTGCTCTCTTTACCATTATGGCATGTGGTTCTCTTAGCACAAAAATACCCTAAGCCTTCTCATTCCACTGACCATGCAGAACATTTATTGTTATCTGGACAAACAGAGAGGAGATTAGTTTCTTAAAGGGATTAATTCACATTCCACAACTATTGCACTGTTTCAGTAACTCATTTTTGATGTGTGTGTTTGACCATAAGGAAGCTACTTTTCATTTTTAGTATTCTACTTGTCAGGTCTCAGGTTTTTCTGCCTTAAATCTTACATGAATTTGGAGAGGGAGTTTCACAGTAAAGTTTCTCCTACTGAGTTAAAAGCGTTAGCTGGAAACTTCTTGAACATTCATTCCTGTCTCATGAATATTCTAAACAGGTGCAAAAATATGCTGCATGTCAGATATTATGAGCAGTGTGAAATGAGTAGGAAAATAAACCTGGTTGTTTGTGTGTGTGTGTGTGTGTGTGTGTGTGTGTAATCATCAGCTTCATGCTCTTAAAGAATGGTGTAATTTAGCAGACACTTCTGAACTGTAACAATCCAACCTGGTATGTTGATAATTCATGCATACAGCAAAACTGAGAATGTAATAAGATAAAAAAAATAAAAAAATAAAAAGCAATATGTTGATAGATAACAGCTCATGGTGCATATGAATTATAGTGGCAATAGTTATTAGTGTACACCAGTAGACAACAAAACATCAGTGGGAGCAAAAGGACATTTCGTTGATAAAGTTATAAAGTAGCCACATATTTTTGAGATTCACATCAATATTGACTGTAATAACCATACCAGTGCTGGAATATGACTGTGTCCATGGTCATCATGTACTGCGTATGCCAAATAAAAGGGGGAGGTCCTTTGTTTGTGTTGCATAGCAGCATACACACAGCTTCTCCGGATACACATGAAGTGGTGCTTAGTTTGCGTCAGAGGTATCAGTGGTCCTTCGGGAGTCATCTGTCCACTGAGGAGCAGTTTTCTGCACATACTCCAGCTGTAGTAATCCGTGACCCCGTCCCCGTCTCCAGGGGGGCTCAGCTCTGAGACAAGCAGGAACATTAACAGCAGCCACATCCTCATCGTGCTGAGAATAAGTGCTGGAAGGCAGCATAAACCCCCAAAGCGATGTTCTTATCTTTGCTGCATTTTCCCCACTTTGTATATGCAAACCATGCAGTAAATTAAGGCTCGGCTCTATCCAGCAAGGTGCTGTGAGAACAAAGAGGCAACGTTCCGTCACTCTCACAGTGGATGGACGTCTTATAGGAAAATGTAATGAGGTATGCAGCTTCTCAATTTTAAAGTTATCTGGTTGCGTATGTCCAATTACACTCCAGCATAACTTAATGGCAGATATCCAACAGTACAGGAAGACAGTTCGAACAAAACTTTTTATTAAAACTGAGTAAGAGAAATGACAGAATACTTTCAAACCAGTTTCCCTTATTCTAAAAAAAATGTATATCTGTTGTCTCTGGCCAATTCATATACACAGCACAATAAATACGGTCAAAATAGTACAGCGTATACCAATAAATAACATTAACAATAACACTTTCTTAATTCTGAAATTACTTGTGGTTTTTATTATTAACATCTCTTGACAGACATATGTATTCAACATGAAAAGGCTGACTTCATGGACGTGGCTTGCTCTTATTGAGTGTCTACATTCAGTATATTGCCCTTTCCTGGCTTTGCTCAAATTTTTGCATATTATCAGACTTTGCCCATAAGACACACACTGCTCAGATGAGGAAGAGAGCCAGAGTACATTGTTGTCACTTTGCTTTCATTGTGTCAGCAGGTAAGGATTCATTCTGTTTTATCCACAATAGAAAGAGTTTAAAACGGTACCTACATCTATTAAGTTAAACAAACTTTGTATTTACACATGTGTATACTTATGCGGGGAAGATTAGCTCATTTTTGCCTTCTGATGACTTAGAATGTATGTATTGAAAGTTTGAGAAACTAAAAGAACAACCTGACTTAACAGTGGAAAATATGACAGTATTGTAGCCACTGTCTTTTCATTTCTGTTCATAAACAGTATAAACTGGTGTCATGTCCATATGTTGAAAAAACATTTTTTTCACTAATTTAGTATTGATTGTTTCTCTTCTCCAGAATCCAAACATTACATTACTTTGTATTGATAATGTCATGATTTGCCCATAAAGACAGTCTTAGACAGTTAAGTTTTATTTGTCATATGATTAATATGTGGTTATAATGCAGGGCGGCGTACTCCTGGGGGTGTGCAGATTAGACTCAATGGTAAAAACTTATAAATATACATAAGTATTAAAGGTGTGTTGGTGGGTTATTTTTTAGTAAAAGAAAAATGTAATATGTGCACAGGTTTTAATCCAGCAGAAATTCACTGTCCATTTTCAAATTACAGCCTCCAGCAAGCCCTGCAGTCCTGATCCATCATACCAGTCATATCAGACATAGCAAGATGGGAAATACCAACACTGCATGCCAGATGCACAACTACAGCAAAAGGAACGTCCGCGTGTTCGTCACAGACAAAACTCAGGAGATCGACGCCTTCATCACCTCCGTGTCTGGGAGCAAAGATAAGATCTTGTCTGTGCTTCCCGGCGGCAAGAAGTTCAGCTTCAGGAAAGACATCACATGCATCCGTGTGCTGGCCTCTCAGAAGCAGGAAGTGCCGTGGGAAGCTGACCACTTTGTGTCCATCTTTGTGGAGGATGAAGATGATGAAAACATTTGCTCCAAGCAAATCATACACAACATGCCGCTGACTGCTCCAGTCACTGTGCTGCTCTATGATGTGTAGAATAACACCTTTGTCTTGCCATTTATTATTCTCTGCATACATACAGGCAAAAGATAAAGTGGAATATTGCATTATTTCATTATTAAAAGCAAGTCTGTCTTGTTTCAAATGATAGAATTCTTACTGCTGTTGACATAACGTATCTCTCATGATGCCTGCAATAAAATTGTCCCGCGGCTTCACGCTCCTCCTGACTTTGCATTTGTCATTACAGAGTAAAATGAGATTACACGTTCATTTGGCATCGCTCTCATTGCATGACTGGCCCTCTGTGATCATCTGCTTTAGTCCATATCTCAGGACTGTCACTAAAACTGTGGAGCCCTTTATTCATACCTCGAGGTCTGTGCTAAATTAGATGACACGGTGAGGGGTCTCTGTCACCCACATGGTCATTTTGAAATAGAAAAGAAAGCTTCATAACACCTTTGTCTGTGACTCAGTCAGAGAGTTCATACACAAAAATGTTTGCAGCATATTATGGATCAGCTTACACAGAATATATTTGTTTACTACATTTATCTATGAATCATTGTCAAGTTGAATTTCCAACATATAGTCAAGAACCTGTAACTTACTGTGACTTTAATGTTAGGGTTGTTTGTCATAAATCTGAAATCCAGAGTCCATGGCAAATCAACATGACCACGCAAAAAGTGAATTATGTTATGAAACCTGTAATCTGTTGGGATTTTGTAATCATGACTAATGACTAATACAGTACACTGAGCAGGATACTGCAGGGAAAATTGTTTCTTTGTCCCATCCTTGTGGACCATCCCTCCTTTGACCACCAGACTCATTTAACTTCAGAGACAATTCCTGGTGGATGCGATGTCAGCTACGCTCATCTGTAAACAAATAGACGTGTGATAGGAAGCAGAACAACAGGAAATTTGGTGTTACAGTTACCATTTGGTGCCATCGATAGGCAGAAAGAGAGCAAAGAGGCAGGATTCATGTGAAGGAGAGAAGCACTCGCCTGGTGAGTATGAATCATGGCATGAATGCTTTGTTTTTAAATTGCTATATATATATATATATATAAATCAAACTCATGTATGTTGTCAGACCTTATACCTTATATTGTTTCAACACACTGCCACATTTTCAGACAGGTTCATTTGAATTAAAAACAGGCTTAAATAATCTCACAATATCCAACAGTAGCTAAAGTAGTTAAAATCAGCCACATTTCCACCAGTTGTGATGGTAAAATGACAAAACATTAGCACGATAGTAATGATCTAGTAATCACATGCATATGTAACACTATAAAGTGGGCTATACTACAGTGGTTATACTTCTAGTGATAGTTCAAGTGAATTACACTTAAAATACTTCTATGCTTTTATTTAGGGTAGAAATATTTGAGGAATTAAAACTTTTACTCAAGTAAAGTATTTTACCACTGGTGTTGAGATTCTCACATAAACTCACATGAACTTATGATATAATGCAATACATCCCCTCCCTCCCTCCCAAACACAGAGATATGCAGCCGTCAGTGTTTTTCTACATCACCTACACACTGTGTCTGTGTTTGGGCCTGCTCTGTGTGCTGTTTGTGAGTTACTGGAACTCACAATGGCGGGGCGGTTTCTCCTGGGACGGTTCTGCCCTGCAGTTCAACTGGCACCCTGTGCTCATGGTGTCTGGGCTGGTGGTTCTGTATGGCATTGGTAAGTTACTATGCTGAAATAATGACACTGTGGTGTACTGTATACGCTCACTTACCAATTTATTAGATGCACTTAGCTAAAATGATGGTATTGCATTGCAGAGAGTTGTTTCTGTTATTTAGCCTGCCCTCAGTGATATAAATGGGGCAGGGAAAAATGTAATTATGCATTGTGGGAATTGTAGGATCCTGTGTTTGTGGAGCTTGACCCATAATCAAAGTCTGACTGACAGATCTCAGCCTCTATAGCATCGATTTTGTCCATCTGTCTATTGTGAATCCATCAACTTAAAAGTGTAATGCTAAATCTCTGGAGTAGTCCTTTAAAATGCTTTTTAACAACAATATTTCCGCTCATTTATATATGCAGTTTTGTACTCCCCATAGATATAGGGGTGTATCAACACAGTTTATAAACATACTGGGCTAAAACAATTCTGAATGAAAAGAGTGCTCCAGCAGTTGATCCAGGCTTTGATTAGTGAGGTGACATCATTTCTCATGGATGTCTTTGCTGAAATTATTTTTCGCAGCAGCTGACAGAAGTATTTTCACTCAGTGAAACTGCTGTGCTCTGTGGGTTTTGTTGTTATTTTAATTAGTCATCCTGATACCTGGAAAACTGAAATGAATCTAGGCATGCAAACACTGAACTCATTACATTTCTGACTGGATGAACGGATCAGCTGTGATTTGAATGTAAAATGTAAGTGAATACACCATGGCGTCTCGATTTTATCCTTAAATGACAATAACAGTAACAAGCGATTATGTAGCAATTTAGATTAAAAGCAAAACTTTGCAAATTATCACTGAGACAAATACACTGCTTATGGGATTTGTTTCTAAACTATCTTCTATCTTTGCAGCACTTGTTGTGTATCGTGTACCGTCCACCTGGAAGCAGAAGAAGCACCCCTGGAAGCTGGTACACGCTGGACTGATGCTTCTGGCCTTGCTTCTGTCCATCCTTGGCCTGTGTGCTGTGTTTGATTTCCACAAACGCTTCAGCCTCCCTGACCTGTACTCTCTGCACAGCTGGGTGGGCATCTGTACTGTAGCAATGTTTGCTTTTCAGGTATGAATGACAGATATTTACACACTGTATTCTGATTATTTTCTCTTTTTATTTGTGTTTTTTATCCTCTGCAAGTTATTGAATGTATTGGTTCCCTGCAAAGAGCCAACACTGTAAGAAAACATTAAATCATTCCCTTCTTCTGTGTTTACAATGCTGATGGATAGTGGATCCTTGGCCTGGCTGGTTTCTTGGTTCCTTGTTCTCCACTGTGGTTCCGCAACACCCTGAAACCTGTTCATATCTGGTTGGGAAAAGCAATCTTGATCCTCAGTTTGATCTCCTGCATCAGTGGTATCAATGAAAAACTGCTGTTTGTGCTGTAAGTGCTCAATTATCCAATTGGTGACAAACATAGTGTCTTCTTTATTGTAACAGCTAGAAATCATTTATAATCTTACACAACATTAATAGAATAATGATGCAGGAATTATTGCACTGTAAATCAGTATGCCAGAAACTGATCTGTGCAACAACAACAACAAAAATTTATTTTTTTTTAAATGCTGAACTTCCTAACTTAATTTTGCCATCTGCTGTAGTAATGGAAGCAGTGCGGAGCCTTACAACTCGCTGCCTGTGGAGGCCAAGTTTGCAAATTCCCTTGGTGTCCTCATTGTGGTCTTTGGATTGGTCGTCTTTGGAATCTTATCCAAAAACGAATGGCAGAGGCCAGAAACAGAAGGTGAAAGTGTTCATGTGAGTATGGATGTAATGATAGAGGTCATTGCATTATTACTGTCAATACCAGCTAAACAGAAAAAAACTGAATGTCCTTTTGGTTTGAGCGACTTAAGATATGGATTACACATGGTCATAAAGAACATTTTAGTAGTGTTAATGGGATAAAACATTGTTTTAATCAGCCTAAATTTGTTTATATTCATCGTATTTCAAGTATTCATCATTGGTTCATTCTGTATGTGTATTTCAATTTTCTGAATGAGTTAATAATCTAGATTTCATTTTAATTACAGCTTCTGCTAACTGAAGAAACCTCATGAACAACAATGGATGCTTAATGTGCCAAAGACAGCCAATAATATGCAGGTTTTGATTCAAACCAAATGAAATCTGTATTGAATTTCACTGATTGACGTTAACAAAGAATAAGACAAAAAATGTTTTTGTTTTTTTAAACAAACTGATGGCTTGTCATGTTTTCTTTTCCTGTAATTCTAATTAAATGCTTGTATTTACCAGTATGTCTGAAATTCCTGTAGTTTATATTATAGCAGATGTTTTTTTTTTATACATTTCTTAGATGATTTGCTCTTTAAAGTTGCTGGTTTATAAAGACTACTGTATGTTAAGGCAGCATTTAATGAACCCATTTTCTTTCTTCTTTCAGAGTTAAATTATTTCAATAAATGATACATGTTTGTATCATTCTTCCTGTTGGCACTATCCCATGTGACACTATCACTCACCTGCTGTATGGTTTGGTTTTTGAAACAATTTAAAAGACCTCTGAGATTCTGCAGCTCATTCAACAAAACACAGAATATCAGCACAAAACAAATAATTATGAAACCATAAAAGTTATGAAACTACAAAAAGGTCTGCTACTTCATCTACACCACCACAGAAACATAACACACTCTAAATGAAGCTGAGGTCGAGCTGGTGAGGATGTTTCACACTTGATCCTCCTGTAAGACCTGGTCATTGCTGTCACTGGCCTCCAGAAGAGGACGTTTATTTTATCTGATTGATTCATATGGTAAGTAATGTGGTATTTATTAACAATGCATAGGTGTTTAGAAGTCTCAGTTAATTATTTTAGTTGTCATTATAAATAATTTAAGTCAATTATATTATCACACTAATGAACTAAAGCTCCAGTGGTTATATGCCAATGTAATACAGTCCCACACCATTGGATGTCAGTGTAGTGCAACAGCTAGATTCAGAAGAGGCGAGGAGAGCAAAACATGCAGTGACAAATGCCAGCAGTGGGGTAATTATTTAATGTGCAGAAAGTTGCAACATCTCCTCATACTAGACAGTCAGGATGAGCCTTTAGCTATACCTGCACTATTTATAGTTTGATGGGTTGACTTATTCTCATCAACATAACAAATGTGGGCTCAGCATAAATAATAAAGACAATGCTTTTTTCATTCCCAAGCTCACTTTTTTCTTATAACATAACTATAAGGTGTAAACATACATAGTTAAGCTCTCAAAGTTGTAAGCCCCTTTTAATACTCTATTACTAAATATCTCTTCTTTTTTTTCACATATATTTTTTATTCTACTTTGGTACTGCTGTACTACTGTATTTTTATGATGTGTTTTCTGTTTTCATGTTTGTATAGCACTTTGTTAACTTGTTTGTGAAAAGCGCTGGATGTTATTATTTTTATCATTATTATCATCATTATTATTATTATTATTATTAGAGAGAGAGAGAGAGAGAGAGAGAGAGAGAGGAAAAAAGAAAAAAAATAAGTTGTAATTCACCTCCCGGACTGTAAGTGACAGTATTACATCTCGAGGGCGTCCTCAAATTACAAGACAAAGAAGAAATCCGTTTCCTGAAGGGTTAAAGTGCACCAGCTAGCATAGTAGCTAACATCTCCCCGATAAGACAACTTTGTCTGTTAAAATGGATGTAAATCAGGCGAAACAGGAACACCTACTTGCATTAAAAGGTATTATAACGGTATTAATAGTTGTTTATAGATTGTGACTCCAGAGGTTGTTTTCGGGGTAAAACGGGCGCGTTAATGTTTCACTGTACCAGGTTGTTGTCATTTGTTGTTGCTGTTAGCTGCTAGTAGCGCTAATACTGCTAATAGTATCAAACGTTTACATTTGATAATGTAAAGTAAAGACAGTTTGTGACACTTGTAGCTTAAAAGAGTGCGTTTCTTTTTGTTATTGTATCTCATAGCTGAAAGCGTAAGCATTAAGCTGTAAGAATTACATCATAATGTCAACTAAAGTAACAGCCAAATAATGTGTCAGGCAGTTACTTGGCAAAAAAAATGTTGTGTTTGTGATGACTAAGTAAAAATGTAAACTAAAGGAGTTACTGTGTTTTTTGTTTACAAGAGCCAACACTGTCCCCTCTAAATTCGACCACTGGTAGTTAAGTTGTCATTCAGTTTTGAGATGTAAGTTAGTGGATTGGAAGACATTTAATCAGCAGCTATTAGGAGCGGTTTACTACTAGGGTTATTTATAGGCAGGAAAAACGGAATCTACTTTCTGGCTTTAGCTTCTCCTGTGTGATCATTTTTAACTTTTCTGTTTTATGTCTTAGTAAACTGAATATCTTTAGACTGTTGATCGAATAAAACAAGCATTAAGAAGATGTCACCTTGGATCCTGGGAACGTGTATTAGGCATTTCCACTATTTTCTAACGTGTCATTGACTAAACAATTACCAGAATAATCATAGTCATAATCCACTGAGTAACTGAAAAGATGATCATTACTGGCAGCCGTAAACCAGTCACAAAGACAGTTTGAAAAAATCAGGAGAAACAAGTTTGTCAAGTATCTAACAGTTGTAGCTTCTGGTGAACTATGTGGCTGAATAAGAAAAGAAACAGTTTATGTTGATATAATAATATCAATATATATCAATATAATAATATATAATATAATATTAACATGCTCTCTACAGAAGATGTGTTACAACTCAAGACTACTGTAGATTAGTACTGCAACAAATAATTGATTCACTGATTAGCTGACTTATAATAATTTAATCATTTTTCAAGCAAAAATGTAAAACATTTGATGGTTCCATTTATTGAATGTGAAACTTCTGCTTCTTTGCCTTATTTAAACGTTAATGTAAACTTAGTATCTTTGGACTTTGCACTGTCGTTTGGACAAAAGAAAACATTTGAAATTATGGCGTCATTTTGTTGTTTTCTGATGGTTTTTAGCAAAGTAATTAATTTAAAAAAATAATCAAAGGATTCATCAGTTATTGAAGTAATTGCTTTTTTGCAGCCCTACTCTAGATGAATTTATTGATGGGTACAAACTCAGACCCAGTGCAGGTACTAATGATTGCAGTGGCCGGCTCTCGTCTTTTGTTGGAATAAAAACCTGTATGCTCTTGACACAGGACAGTGTGCCTGCTTCCCTACTGAAGTTACTGACACTTGGATTTATTCAAAGAGTGGGATAGATTACTGTAATGCCACAGATGTGTGAAAAGATTACCACAGTAACTTGAGTGTCCAGTCACTAACTAATATCACTTTCCTTCACAGTGATGCGTTTAACAAAACCAACGCTCTTCACAAACCTGCCAGTGACATGTGAGGATCGAGATCTGCCAGGTGAGCTGGTTTAGAGAAGCCAGAGTAACAAACAGAGTCTGAAGGTTATTTAATTCTGTTTCACAGACCTGTAGCTGAAGAAAATTCTGTTAGCTGTCTTCTTTATCTTTATTTCTGATTTATATTGTGTTACTCTACGCTTCTTTACCTGATCTCCTTCCACTTTTCTTATTGAACAGATTCAATACTGAAGGTTTAATATTATCCCTCACTTGTAAGATGCTTTGAGTAAGTGTCTGCCAAATGAGCAAATGTTATGTTTCACGGTGGAAAACTGACTCTTCCACTTGGCATGTTGGTTATTTACAGGATCAATCTGCTCCATCTCACACAGAACATCCTGACATTGTCAGGGAATGGCCAATTATTCTACTGCTGACTGATCCAGTGTAGCAGCAGTAGCACGTGGGACAGGAGGGTTTGAGAAAATCAATGAAACCATTAAAAAGACTATCAAAACACAATCAGGGTTTGGATCTAAGTTCATCAAAAAGCTTGTGAATATTAATTCTGAGCAATGCATTGTGACCCTGACCTGCATGTCTTGGGACTGTGGGAGGAAACAAAAGTACCTGTTTACCTGTTGGAAACACAAACAGACATGGGGAGAACTACTTTTGTTCAGCAGAATATAGAGGACAGCTAGAATTTTGGCTGAATCTCCCTGAAATCTGCTTTTGAAGCTTCCAGACCACCAACTAGCAGCAACTAAGTCATTTAAAGAAAAATGTCTCAGGTTTACTCATGTTCTGTTCCAGTGAATTCAGTCCATGACTGCGATTGAGAAACTGATAGTCAGGCGTTGTGAAGTTGCTTCAGAGCAGTAATGTCAAGTTATTAATGCCTCAGTTTTCAAGAAGTTAATGCCACCATTTCATAATAATGTGCATAACAGGAAGCAAAATAAGTACAGAGACCAGACTGAAGTGGGCGTCTTGTTTCCAGTTTTTGCATCTCTGATAGGATTACTTCTGCTTTTTCTCTGCAAAATGAAACTTTGAACTGGTAGCTAATATTTTCTGTGGTTGGGATTTATATAACATCCCCCCTAAGATAGTAGACAAACTAAAGCAATACAGCTCTGTGTTTATGTTAAAATTCCTACTTGAGGGAACAATAGCAAATATCAGGATTTCATAAAACCTAACTGAAGGGGTGATGTTAAGAGAATGCAGTTTGCCTGCAGAACTGATCAGTAATAATAATGCTAAAGTAGCAATGATATAACTAAAATGTAATAAATTAAACATGAAGGATTTAGAGTACAGTTATCTATAATTCATCCTATAGCGTTTTGAGAATTTTCTTAAATTTTAGATTTTTAATTTGTGATTTATGTCTACATAACATTATATTAAGCATAGTGTATAATCCAGTAGCTAAAAGCTAAACCCAGATGAACTCAAGTGCATTTAGCATTTGCCTTAGATCTAGTGTACATCTGCATTATTGATTTACTGTCTCAGGTTCCAAATTTAGATGGCAAGCCTGCTGAGTTTCTTGTATTTGGTTTTTCTGTCTGATGGAGCCGTGCGTTTGCTGAACTGGTAACTGAACTCCATGTAAACCATAAATCATGATGGCACTTCTAGGTAGGAACGCTATTTATATGAGAGA
The DNA here is from genome assembly GCA_033238685.1 of Lates japonicus. NCBI lineage: Eukaryota > Metazoa > Chordata > Actinopteri > Centropomidae > Lates > Lates japonicus. The sequence continues at coordinate 5,498,991 of BRZM01000011.1, forward strand.
AGGCATACAGTATCTGAAAGAGCACAAAGATAAATCTGTTGAATTTAACACGAGAATTGTAAAACCACTCTCCTTTTTGCCATGTTCCATGTTTAACTCCTGCACTAATAACAGAAACTTGCATAATAATCTTGTTATTAATATTAAAGGTACGTGTAGATAAATTAGTCATAATCATATCATAATCATCACAGTCATAATAGTAGGTGTAATATTAGTCAGTTAATTGATTACAGCATAAGATACATCGGAGCAACTTGTTGGACAGAAATGTGACACCAGTGTAAACCTTTCTGGTTCAGTCTGCTTTGAAACCTGATCCTCAAAGGTATTCCCTCAATCTCTTTGATCCTCCCTATAGTGCACAGAATACTCAAACGCTTTAATAAAACCATGCCATGTCAAAAAGGTTTGTACATGATATATCTATACAGTCTGCAGGCTGGGAAAATGTAGAGACATGCTGGTGCTGACTGTGATTTTATCAGTTAATGGAAACAAATTCAAGTTTTACATTAGTTACAAAAGAACAGTTCAGCTAGAATGTAATGCACAATGATATTTTTGATGTAGTTAATGCACACACAGCATTACTGCGGAATAAAAGTGCTCAGAGAGGAACCTCATAAGATTCTAAGGTTGTGTGGTTGTGTAGGTGCTAAATGTACAATAAGCAATAAATTCCCTGTGGTGTTATTAGTAGGGATGCACTGATCCAACTTTTTGTCAGATTGGTAACAACTCTTGGTATCTGCCTATACAGAGTACTGATTCAGCAAAGGTAAAATCTGTAAACCTCAGAGTGAAACGCATTAATTTTTATGTGAGGTAACATGAGGCTAGCAATTGCCGTGACACTAAAAACTACGTTGGCCCGGTCATGGCCTATACCCTGTCAGGTATGCACGCTATAATAGTGATATATATGTGTGTGTGTGTGTGTGTATATATGTATATATATATACATATATACACATATATATATATATATATATATATATATATATATATATATATATATATATATAATATATATATATAAAATTGCTCCTATCTGTGATGCAAGTGATTCTTCCTGACCCAGACATAATTAGCAGTGCTCTGCAATCACTCAACCAAGTGTTTTTGACAGCTCTCTGTGGCAAATGAGCCAAACTCATTCACACGCTACATATACATGACACATACTTTATGTTTTTGCCTCCACAGGAGATTTGTTTGGCCAGCTTATGAGGGAGGACCCCTCCACCATCAAAGGAGCAGAGACGTTAATGCTGGGAGAGATGCTTACATTACCACAGAACTTTGGGTAACAGACACTGATTTGCTTTAGAGAGTTAAGAAGTAAAACATTAGTACTTTTTATAGTGTTGATTTGATTTGTGATTTCACTTTTCCATGTCCTTGCACTGCACAGAAATATCTTCCTCGGAGAGACCTTTTCCAGTTACATTAGTGTTCACAATGACAGCAATCAAGTTGTAAAGGACATTCTTGTTAAGGTACTGTAAATAAACAAACACCCATCCAACATGTATCACACACTCCTCACTAATCTTTTATTACACATAATTACCGTTATGTGATGTAATCCTTCACAGGCTGATCTACAGACCAGCTCACAGAGGCTCAACCTCTCTGCATCAAACTCTGCAGTAGCTGAACTCAAACCTGAATGCTGCATTGACGATGTTATCCATCACGAAGTCAAAGAAATTGGAACACATATGTGAGTTTGTTTGCTGTATAGACTCCCTTATTTTGTTATAGAACCCAATTGTGCTCACTTGTGTTTTTGCTGTTCATCTCCTCTCTTCCAATTTCCAGCTTAGTTTGTGCAGTCAGTTACACCACCCAGTATGGGGAGAAGCTCTATTTTCGGAAGTTCTTCAAATTCCAGGTGAGTTATATTTGAGTGTTCTCATTAGATGACAGGGGTAAACTTTTGTGTGAGCTTGGAGGAGGCCTGAGAAATGTCACAGGTCTACAACAGAGCAAATGCAATTACCATCTGTGCTGTGCGTTTGGTGTACCGCAGTCTTCTGCCCTCAGTTTGTGAACAAATTTTAGCCTTGTTACATGGAATTTTTTACTTTTTATTTTTTATTTTTGCAAATGGAGATTCAGTGTGAGAAAACTACAGCCTTCAGTTTCCAATCTATTTTTAATCAGGTTTTGAAGCCGCTGGACGTGAAGACAAAGTTCTACAATGCAGAGGTAAGTTAGCCACTTTCAAACACCACCACCATCAGCTGCAGGACAATATCAAGCGCAGCTGTCAACAGACAGGTTCTCAGTGCTCATATCTCTCACCACATCGTTCTGCAAATAGAAGAACTGTATTGTATGACATGCAAGTTCTTGTGTAGCATATTTAACATGCTTCGTTCATATCATATTTCATTTCGTAGTTGGAAACATTTCCAGATGCTAATAGAGGGAGTTAGCATAAGACAGATTTCCTGGAAAACCCTTGCACCTTCGGAAAAGTTCATTTAACAGAAAATCATTTTAGTGCTGCTGTGAATTCTTACTGAGCTCAAGGGTTTTCCTGGGAGAGACAGTGAGCTTTTTCCTTTTTCATTTTTCATACCAGTAGCTTTTTACATTAGACTGCAAATATTCATTGTCATCATCTTTGGCATGTAACTTCATTTGTTTATTATGTCTTGTATTTTATTTTCTCCATTAGAGTGACCTCAGTTCTGTGGTAATTGTTTCTTCTGTTCTCATCGCTGAACATTAGCATCTCTTAATCCTTTTGATGCAGCAGACTGTGTCTTATTTCTGGAGCCAACAGAAAGGTGCAAAGTAGAAAAATGGAAAGAAATGTAAACATTGGCCAGTCTGTTAAAGATAAACCACAGTTAAAGCAAAGTGCCTTGATTCATTTTAACAAGTTAAGTCCTCAACGTGAACTTTCCATTATTTTGTCATTTGCCCTTTCTTTGGACGCTCATGCTTTCTTGCAAACTCATCCTACACAGGGCTTGGACTTGTTAATTAAAGTTTGTGGTGTCAAATTATGGTGGTTGGGGATTGCATTGATTATACAATTTATTATCATTGGGGAAATGATCTGTTTTCTGCTATGAAATTTGAAATTCATCAAGAATTAGATGATTATGTTGCAGAAATGAATGATGTTACTCTAACTTTTGCATTGCTAGGTTGAAGGTTACAGTGCTCTTGTTATACTCATTTACCATTTAATCATTCAGAAAGAATGGAACAAATACATCTGATTATATGTCGGAGGTTTCAGGTATTGGTTGGAATGGCTTTGCATGAAGCAGAGATGCTCTGTGATTTAACATTAACCTTGTTTCAGAATGGTTCATGGTCAGTTCTTATATTATGAATTGCAGGCATGAACTAATCTCTGCTTCTCTCTCATTGTATCTCACTGTATAGTAGAGGTTGCACTGAAAATTTGGTAGTTGTAATGATCACTGAGTGTTGCTGTCCCAAAGCATCAACTAGTTGCTTACATAAAAACAAGAATGACATTCATATACAGGTTCAGACATAACCAATAATCTTTCAGTAAAAGTGAAAAATTATATCATGATAAACAAGTAATTATTGTAACATTATTTTTCTGTGCAAGTAAGTTATTTTAATTTTGAATATTAAGAGAATATGAATAATGGATAAACACATTGTCCATATGCAGCGGAAGATAAAGTACTTAGATCTTATGTATAAGTAAGATTACAGGGTTATAATTGTATATGCATTAATGTTTACTGCCTTTGCTCTGCAGCTGCCACAGTGGCATTTACATTAATCTAGATGTATTTGTCCTATTTTTGAAATGAGTGTCTGTAACAGTGTGTAAAATGTACTTTGCAGCTGCCTATGGGGCTTTCCTGACCCCTTTTCAGACATTTGTAAATCTGTTTGTTCCACAACAAACTGATGAAGGTGACAGGAGAGTAAAACAGTCACTCAGTCCCCCTAAAAGGCTCAGAGACAGATGATACAGCTGCTTTATAGAATCACAACTAGTTGATGTTTGGAGACCATTGTGAATGACTTGTTTGTAAAAATCAGTCATTGTGCAACCCCTACTGTATATTCTGCTGATCAGCACTTGTACTAACAATGTCCTCAAAGGTACACTGAGCAAACTTTATAGAATGACATTTATTCAAATAGTGTTTATATGTTTAATGTTGTCTTTTCAGTCTGGTATATGAATGTTATCTCTCACATCACCTAAGGAGTAGCTTAAAGGATAGATTCAAAGTTTTTCAAATTGATCTCAAAACATGACTCACATGGCCGTATGTACACTGAAAGAGTTGGTTGTAATCATTCCTCCTGTCCATACCAGCTATGATAAGATCTCTTCCTGATGTATCTCTAGCTCTAACTGTAAAAAAGACATTCCTAGTCCAGTTTAAAGATGCAATATGTACATTTTTGCTATCACTACATAGCCAGTGTTAGCATTAACAACTGTTGACATATTAAGAGCTTCAGCCATCATTACTTTTACAAGACAAGAGTTAGAGTACACCATCTGGGCAGCATTACTTCTTCATCCTCTCATGTTGGACCAAGAGGAGACAGGACACTACAGTGGTTCACTATTGAAAATCACAGCAATCAATGACTCTGGAAATGTACACATGGGCATATGAGTATTGTTTTAAGACAGACTTGAACTTGAACGTATCCTTTAAGGCAGTAGGACATTGCACAAGCCTAACCCCTCTTCATACCTAATGAAGGAAGTTGATGTGTTGCTCAGTTCGCCTTGGAGATGATGTGATTGTGCTTAATTGTGAGCAACAAATATTAGTTTGACACCTCACTTCTCTGCTCCAGACAGATGAAGTGTTCCTGGAGGCTCAGATCCAGAACATCACCACCTCACCTATGTTCATGGAGAAGGTCTCTCTAGAGCCCTCCATGATGTACAATGTTACAGAGCTCAACACAGTCACATGTGGAGATCAAGGGTAAAAGCACATATTCCTTTGTGTTGATTTAGTTGATGGAGAGGTGAAGTTTACTCATTTGTCAGTTTTCACACTGGCTCTCGTCTTTTAACTTTTCCCTGCCAGGGAGTCCACATTTGGGAAAATGTCCTACCTGCAGCCCATGGACACACGGCAGTACCTGTACTGCTTGAAGCCAAAGCCCGAGTATGCGGAGAAGGCTGGCATCATCAAGGGCGTGACGGTGATAGGCAAGCTTGACATCGTATGGAAGACCAATCTCGGGGAGAGAGGGAGGTTACAGACCAGTCAGCTACAGAGAATGGTATTAGGATACTATTCTGATATGGACGCTATAGCCAAAATCAAAGAATCTCATTTTTAAGTCCTCTCATGTTTATTTTCATAATGGTCCTGTCCTTATGTGTCCTCCAGGCTCCAGGGTACGGAGATATCAGGCTGTCTTTGGAGGTGATTCCTGACACTGTCAACCTCGAAGAGCCTTTTGACATTATCTGTAAAATCACCAACTGCAGGTAAAAATAGCCTTAGTCTCGCAAGAGTCTTGCTACCCATACGAGACAACCTTCAATACAATTTCATCAATAATGTATGATGAAATTATTGAATTACAGACATGATTATATTGCACTAACAAGCAGCATATTTGTGACTTTGGTGTTGTAGTGAAAGAACCATGGACCTGGTGCTAGAGATGTGTAACACCCGGTCGATCCACTGGTGTGGTGTATCAGGGCGACAGCTGGGAAAACTTAGTCCTGGTGCCTTCCTCTCTCTGCCCCTCACACTCCTCTCCTCTGTCCAGGGTCTGCAGGTATGATCTAAACTTCTAGAAAAAACTATTATTAGTGAGTTGATATCTGAGATTGTTGTTGCTCAGTAATGTCACACTCTTTACCTTTTTGTTTTAGAGTATTTCTGGACTGAGACTCACAGATACATTTCTGAAGAGGACGTACGAATATGACGACATTGCACAAGTGTGTGTGGTCTGCCCGTATACGAGCAACGAGAGCTAGGAATTTTATTTACCTTTTTTGCATTTTAGATATGAATGGACCAACTGTGGAATTCTGCATATAACGCTGACATTTCACTCTTTTTGCAACCTGAGGGGATAATGCTGTATTTTAAAATGAATTGTGAATAATATAAATCACTTACTTTGAAAATAATTATGTAAATGTGCATAAATGTTAATAAAATCTCTGTAATCTTTGATTTCCTATTGCTTTTAAAAACCTACTTCATTGTGTAAATTGTGGTTTTTGTCATTAAAAGAGCTCTAGAGACATAGAAAAGAATAATATGAGATGTAATTTTGGTGATCCAAGTAATCTCAGTCAGGTTGCTTTGTAAAAAAAATGATATAGTTTCTTATTACAGTTCCATATTTCTTGCATCCTGAAACCAATCATAGTCACAGGTGTCATGTCATGGCTCACTTTGGTTGCAAATACTTAAGTCAGCTTGAGCTGCAATTTTTGATAAAGGTAGCAGGATAAATAAAGCATCATTGTGTTACAGAAACACCCCAGCTTACAAATCATATTTTTAGATATAAGAGAACACGATTGTTTGGTACAGACCCCAACCAAAATCACATCATCATTTTTATATTTGTTTCAGTAAAAATTAAATTCACTTTTTCAATTATTGCAACATTAACCTACTAAACAAAAGCCACTAAAATCATGGCTCATATCACAATTGCAGTATTTGTCAAAATGATTGCAAAATTCTTTTCTTAGCAGTGTTTAGCCCTAATTTCTAGTTTATGATACAAACGATAAGTAGTCACGTATGAGCAGATTGCAGAGTTTTTACATTTTCTTAACTAATGAGGTATATTGGTGAGGTGGATTTTGTGTGTCCTCTGGGCAGTTTATGCTCCTGATAATAACAACACAAACTGTGGGGAAAGTGTGAGATCGGCAAACTGCTTGAATCTCTGGGTTTTAAAGTAGATCAGAGGAAGGCCCAGTATTTTACAACATTATTTAACACAGGGTAAAATACAAGCACCAGTGTGTGTAGTTGATCAATTTCAAGACATTTATTCACATGTTTTAGACAAAACATTGTGCTGCCCTAGCATACCTATTTGTTTCCATAAAGCATCTGATCTCAAATACCAGATTTAAGAGCATGCAAAATGAACAATTTGAATATGTTGTTACTAGTTAATGAACAATTAAATCGGCTTAAAGGGGGGACAGTTATTTTTTGCTAAAGTGCAATAACAACGTAATGCAGGCTGCAAACACTGCTATACAGTTACACAGTTGTCTTATTCAAAAGTTAAGTGGTACCCATTGAAAAGCAGTGATATGAGTCCTACGTGATCAAGGACTGAATGGTCTTCAATACCCAATAAACAAGTCGGAGCATGTTCTGTCTACAAAAATAATATTAAACAAGATGCAATATAAACAAGGTAAACCTGATGTCCTATGTGTACTGTATGAGAAAAAGCTGAAATGTTCCCTGCAATGCTGTAAAAGTACATTCCTCCCTTACCCTCTATTTATCATGACTAGACAAAAGGATCCACTCATAACATGAAGAGGGCGGTAATTTATTTTCAGCACATATAAAACACGATCTCTGCAGTAAAAGCTCTGAGGAAAGAATTTACTCATGTTCCATCAATAGGCTGAACGAGTTCTTGGCTCTTTTTTTATGGTTAGGTGTTTACAGTGTGTTTTGCCCTAAATGTGTGGGATGCTTCATTTCATGGTCCAGTCTCCAGGCCCTCTTCCCTCCACTCTCAATTCCAGAGTCTTTAGTCACAGTAAAGTGCCTTCAACCCCATCCTTGTCTCTTCATTCCAGCTATGCCGGGGGGGGTTAAGAAATGGGTGTAGAGATTGTAATCGCGCCATATGGTTGCCCTTCCTTGGAAAAAAAATATGAGGCTTTAAGAAAAAAGTATTCTTGTTAATGATACAAATATATACAGATTTCATATATGGTTAGCTAGGGTTTGAGTGTAAACATAAAAATACCTGAATAGATCATGAGTGCTCCTCTGCGCTACCACTGAAGGAGCGGCTCCGGATGTGGTTTCTTAACTGCTCAATCAGCTCTGGGTTCTGCTGCTGGATCTGTTGGGCAAACTGTTGCCCCCTGACAGAGAGATGAGATAACTTTGTTTACCTGCTGTATTGCTTTTCACCAGAACAATAGTTCACACAAAGCATGATGAGAGACAGTTTTGTTTTTAATATACAGTTAGAATAACTGAGATTCCCCCTGTGAGATAATGTGGTGAGACATCTCTGATCTTATCTCCCCACACTGTAGACATTAACAGTACAGATACAGGTTGATATTTGATCAGAAACAATAAAAAACTTCATACTAAGTATTAGTGATGTGAAAACGTTTTTTTTTTCCCATCTTATTTAGCATTTCACTTTAAAGCTGCTATATGTGAGTTTTTGCTACCGCTACATAGCCAGCGTTAGCATTAACAGCTGTTTTCTTACCAGGCTAAAGTGGAAGTAGTGCTTCTATTTCTATCACTTGTTTTCCTCTGCTGAAGTTAGCATGCTAACCACTTGGCTGCGGCCCAGTCCGTCCTCAGTCTAATTAATCAGCTATTACTACTAATGTTGGCTATGTAGCGATAGCAAAACCTACAAGTAGCATCTTTACAGACACCTTTAAAGTTCCAAAATTTTGAGCTACTCCTTTAACATTTTTCCCCATACATAATAGGTACATTGACATGTATTACTCATAACTCTCTCAAATTAGTAATGATGTAATCAAACAATGCATTTAATTTTGTTTTTTTTAAATTTTGAATTGAGTGTACTTACGCTTCAATCAAGCTGGAAATGTCTGACAGTCCGCCCACTCCTGCTGCAGGACCCCCGACAGCATTAGACATCATTCCTGACATACTGACCACACAGTGACACAATGACAATGAGTTAGAGCACATTATGCTTTAAAACAGCATTTCACACTCAACTTTGAAGCTATCATAAACACAATCAATTCATGTTGACACTTACAGCTGTTGTACTTGTTGGTTCTGCATCACACTTGCAGCCTGTAAAAAGAAATGAAACTGAAATCTATTGTGTCTCTTCCTATTAAAAGGACAATTTATTTATGACTGCATTGGCAATTTTGTGAGGAAAAACAATTGATGATTTGGTGCTCTGGGCCGTGCAATGGACATAAACAGCCACCTGATTTAGATGTGTCTTGTCACTGTTGCAGCTATAAAACTCTAGCATACTTGTGGAAGTATTCTTGGCCAGGCAGACGGTCCCATGTGTCATCGTTTAGCAAGTCAGGAATCTCCAGGCCCACACAAGGTCCTTTCCAATATACAATAACTCTGGGTGATTAACGGGCTAACTGCCACTCAGGGGACTAATTAGGCAACAAATCTAGTCTAACCTTGCCAGAGACAAAACAAGCATAAGACACCTGTCTCCAGGACAAATGGTACGTTTTTTGAACAGCTGATAGGATCTACTGTCCCTATTATACAGCCATGGGGTTTTATGCACAGTGCTCATATTAGGAACAATGCTCTTACCATGCTAATGAAGGCAGGGTTGTTGATTAAACTAGCCATGTCAAATCCCAGTCCAGCTGCTATCTGTGGCACACATTCATAGACAGAAAAATGTCAAAACAATCATGGCTAGATAACGCAGTATTTATGTTACATAACAAAATAAGGGCTGATGCAGCTTGTTTTTACTTACTGGACTGGTTGCCTCTTTTTGCTTTTGCTCTGCAATCTTAAGGTTGGATTTGTAGGTATCATTCTCAGGGTCTAAAACCAAAGCTTTCTTAAAGTAGGAAATTGCCTCTGGATACTTGTTCATGGCTGTCAAAGCCAACCTGGGGCCACAGAAGAGATTATTTTTGACATACATCCAAACATTCTGCATCAGAGTACATAGAAAAACTTGTTTTAATTGTTAATTAACACTAAACTCACCCCATCCGCCCATACGCTTTACTGTAGGTAGGATCAATCCCAATGGCTCTCTCGCAGTCACCAGTCGCCTCTGTATAATTTCCCAGTTTACTGTGAGCTGCAGCCCTGCAGAGTGTTAAATTCAGATCCCATGCTTACCTTTATCTCTGGCTTGTTTAATTATGTTCAGATACATAGTGCACAAGGAAGGGATTCACTTCACTGGCACTGTCTAGTCCCATTAAAACATTACATCATGTCAATATAACATCATCAGCCACTTTACAACATCTGTTCCTACTCATCTCTGCTTGTCCACCATCTGCTGTTGTATAAAAATCTATGAACCACAGTAGTGGTACAAAGTTAGGTGTAAAGCAATGACAGTGTGAAACCATGTTGTTGTAAATACCTATTGCAGTAGTACACAGCATTCCTTATGTCCAGATCAATAGCCTTTGTGTAGCACTCCACTGCACATCTGTAGTTCTCTTCCTTCATGTGATTGTTCCCTAAAAATAAAATACTGGATTATTCACTGAGTACACACAGATACAATAACTGTGGTGACAACACCAGGCCAAAGATACTGTATATCAGGATGAGGTTCAGAAAATGGATGCTGTAACACTAACAACAACTCAGCTTTAGGCAGATGGACAGTTATTTATATGAATTATAATATACCTTAGGGTTGCAACTAACAGTTATGTTCATTGATAATCTGCTTATTATTTTCTTAATTAAGTGATTATCTGTTTGGTCTATGAAACATCAGAAAAGCTAAAAGCCAGAAGATATTTATTATATTTACTATAATGTAAGACAGGTAAAAGCAGCAAATCTGCACACTGGAAAAGCTAGAACCACCAAATATTTTGGCATTGGCTTGAAAAATGTCCACCAGTAGGTGTGAAATTTAAGCCACTTTACTTGTGTGTTACTTGTGAGTGTATCATCTTACAAATGTAGTTAACTAAAACAAATCTGAGGCACATTTAGTCCTGCACAAATCAGCTCTTGTGCAACTGTCCCTTCTCTGTTCCCTATACACAAGTGCACATACCCAGCAGTCATCAAAAGACCATTATACTGTATACTTAAATGTTAAAAACACCAGTGCTTTTTCTACTATGACATGCCAAGATTTCTGCTATGAAAGCATGTCTGTTAAGAGTTTTAACATTACCTTCATTCTTAAGTTGCTCTGCTCGCTCGATGTCTGCTGGAGATGGGGAGGTCTCTGGGATGGTTAGGTTGTCATTCTAGTAAAATGCAAAACAGAGGAATCATCAATGTTTACTTAAAGTGAAATTGTGAATGAAAGAGACCTTTTTCATGGTGGACATTTTGACTTGTTAGCAGGAAAAGCATGCTCTAACAAACAACATTAACAATGACTCTGTTTCATTTTCACCTGTCACCAAATCAAAATGTCTGCCATGAGAAAGATGAACAGTTGACTGTAGACAATGCAACAAACAGTTATTTTTAGTGTTTTAGTCTTATTACACATCCAGATGATGTAAAAGCTAACAATTACTAGGGTAAAATATGCACCATATATAATAATAAAATGTTTATCCTAAGAGTGGACAAACAGCCTTTTCTGTTTGGGGAATCAACATGTGGAACTCTTTACCCACAGAATTCAAAATGATCATGACATGTAAACATGAGTGATCTGGTGCTTGTTGTTTTACTCTGTTTTATTGTATCATCATGTTAACTGTTTGTGATTTGTGCTTTGTTTTTGTCTTGCACTGTGGACATAGCAAACTAGCTTAGGGCCACAAATGCTGTGGTATGTGGCATGGGTTTATGCTATATATTTGTCCCTATACAAATAAACATTGAAAAAGTACTTTACTTCCTTCCTATGTTAAAGTGTTGGTACCATGTGCTGTGCAGTACCCACCTTGAGCAGGGAATTGAGGAATATCTCTGTCAGAGGCTGTGGCACAGCAAGATGGCAGTCACTGGAGCTGATCTTAAAGGTGGTCTCCAGACACTGTATTGCAACTGTGGTGGAGGATAAATAAAATATGACAAGATCATTTTGATGAGATTAATTGCATTTGTGTTTGTTTTTTTTTTTTACAGTATTAGCTACATAAGTGGTCTTAGAGTTAATGGTATTATGATGGTGAGTCAGAATTTGGCTGCACATTCAGAGTGAGATATTTAAACTGTCCTGTCCATCTTTCATATTGGATGAAACACACCACCATGCATACTGTACATCACACCCTGATTTCTATCCACTTCCAGATGATAAAACCTACTCTGTTTATTCTCTAGACATCGGGATAGGGCATTAAGAACATATATCAAGTTCACTCTAATTGACAGGACAGGAGCAGTGTCCTACATTTGTGAAGGTACTTTCCAAAGTATAAGTGCACAGTGAGTCGACCTACCTTCGAGGCTCTCCTGCTCATCGGAATTCAAAGCGCCGCAATGTGTTTGATCTCGTAGGAACTGCACAATAGAGAATGCCAAGCGTTTCTCCACTGCCATTTTTACAGAGAAACTGTTGGGCACAGGAAGTTGTTTTGAGTGAAACAGAGAGGCACCCACACATCAGTGACTGTATTATTTATTAATTGGCTGACACATTTTTATGAGGGTACTAAACACATACTTCAGTAATGCATAACTAGTACATGACTCCTGATGATTTAAAGGCGTAACTTTTCTGCACTAAAATGTCTGAAAAAATTAGACCTATGCTGTATATTTTGTTGAGTTGTGTACTTACATTATCCCAACTGTTTCCAGCAATTTTCAAAACTAGAGAAATCTGTAATTCTAATCAAGGTAATGGTTTCATTTAATTCCCTTTCAATGGCGTCACACCCTCTTTGTGCATGCGTCAGGGTTGTGGTTGCCAGAAGCATCAAGATTGACTTTTTATCCAGTTTTAAGCCTCATTTTCACGATACGCTTTCTTGATCTTGGCCATTTTTAACTATATATTTTAAGGGGATGAAGGATTTTAGTCATCAGACGTCTGGAGAAACTGTCAGAGAAACAAGCTAAGCAAACGTTAGCAGCAGCTCGGCTCCACCGAACAGCATCAGAGAAGGTGAAACTGCTTTATTTAGTGATTCTACCTTGCTTAATCACTGGTCTGTTTGTTTTGGAGATGATACCTCTGTGGCTAATTTTGCTCTTGGTAAAAACCTCCTGAACGTCTGGATGATAAGTTATCAGAGAATCACGCTCAGAAAACATTTGCAGCAGCTGTTTTTGCACTTAACCCAGGACAATTTTTTTTAACATGAAACTGCTTTCTTTCAGTTTTTTACTGTATTTATTTACCCGGTACATTTGTCTTGCAGAGGAGGAAACCTCTGCAAATGATTCTGAAGGCAATAGTGGTGAAGACAACAACTCCCATGATCCTGCGCTACTCACAGTTTCATCAAACTCTGTATTTTAGACCCCTAGACTATCCCTAAATTTATTCTTAACTCTACTCCGTAGCTTGTAAATGTGACATAAACAAACAGTGTTGGGTCATGTACATGCAGTAACATGTAGATGTCTGCATCTGATTAAAATATAGTACTGTTCTGGAGACTGATCAATGGCCCAGAAACACCCATTCCTATGCAACTGGTCTCCTGCTAATAACTTAAACGGAAATTAATGTGTGAAGTAACTATGAATTAACAATCACTAACTGAGAACTGATAAGTGTTAACTAATCGTGTAAACTCACAATGACTTGATCATTACTTACTGATGAGGAAACAGGAATCCATGAGATTTCTTTTATTGAAGTCTGAAAACTTGGCTTCAAAGTATTTCTCTATAACATTAAATATTTATGGCTAAATAAGCAGGTTTTTTTTTTTTTTAAAAAAACCATCTTAAAATATTATTTATGAAGTGGATGTTGTAATTGTTCTAACTTTGACTCCATCACTCATAGCCTGAAGCTGATAGCTGAGAAAATCTGTTTTCAGTTAGTTCTGCATTAGTTAAATTTGTGTTTTGTATCCTTATTTCAAAGTGTTACCATCCATGGACAGAATTACAGTGGCATTTATATAATTTGAAGTTGCATTAGTGCATAGTACAAAGTCTTAGGCTATTATGTAGTTGTTGTCTAGGGCTGGACTGTCAACTGAAAAGTAGGCAACTGCCCACAGGCCCCAAACGTCCCAGATTTCTCTGTGTGTCAACTGATTGTTGGTAATTTAGTTAACAGTTAAGGAATCTGAACTACTAAGGTATGATATTGATTAAGGCAAACAATTCAGTTCTAGCTTATTTTGTGGTTCCTTCATGAAGAGGGGCCCTGTGCTCACATGCCGCATACTCCCAAATAAAGTAGTGTTAATCACATTAATACCGTTCAGGCCTAACAGCAATTTTAGCCCTGACAGGTTAATCCAGCCATGTTATTATCTATTATATCTCATACAACGATGACTATTAGAAATGATGCTGGTGGTGCATTTTCCTCTTGTTTCCAAGACAACTCATAGGAGAATGAAAGCAAAAAATAATTCTTGCTCATTATAGAAACAGAGCTCAGTGCTCCTCTAAAAGACAGGCTACATTAGCAGTTTGTTTTTTCTCCTTTTTGATGCCTGACCGAGGCATTTCCACACTGCACGCGTTAAAAAAAAAAGGCCAGCAAGTCACTGTCATTTAACTCTGTGGGGAAAATGGTCTGCAGACACAAACATTGCCTCATATTTCCATCACGTGCTGACGCCATGCGTTGTTATGTTCATTTGGGTCTGGCTAGCAGAGCTACTCCTCCCTCAGCGTGTGTTGACACACGTATATGCAGTGATGCAGAAGCTGTGATGTAATGCCATAATGGGAGTCGAGAGGCGTTTTTATCCATACAGGCTACACGTATGTATTTTGAAATGCAGTGCATTCAAGCTAATCCAACCAGTGACACTGGTTGAATTAGCTGGGTGTCATTTCTGTAAACCTGTCTTTACTAATCGTCCGCACAACAAGGCTCGCCTGTGCAGCTTGTGTAATGCTGGTTGAAAACAATCACAACCTCCTCTCAACGAGGCAGTAAAACAAGGCGAAGAGATAAACAAAGGTCAGCCTGCAAACCCTGTAATAACCTATTTAGAAATAACATTGTGTCAAAGGATGCTATTCAGTGCCTTCCCCCCCCCGCCCACCTACCTGTGCTCTCATCCAGCTGTCTGCTGTTACCGCGTCATGAGGACTTGTGTCGGATTGATCGCATCCTCCTCCTCGGCGCCTGCGCGTTGGGCAGCGGAAGTAAGAAGCGTTTTCCACAAGTAAGGGAGAGAGAGAGAGAGAGAGAGAGAGTCTGCTGCTGCTTCTGCTGCTGCTGCTGCTGCCGGCGGGACTAGCTACAGTACAGTAAGAGGAGAAGAAAGTGTGGTTATTGCACGGAAAAACGCATGAAACCGCAGGCATGTGTGCGTTAAGGCTTGCAGTCAGCCGAACGCTCTGCAGGTATTATTTAATTTTAGTACATTACTAAACGACTGCTGTGTTTAGTTCGGTTTTTTTTTACAGTTATGCTACAGATTAATGTTTCATTCAACTACCGTTAATTCATAATTGCTGTGTATTTTATTTACACGTACACGTGTTAATAATAAAAAGGGATAGTGGAATTATAGCTGGCTTCTCCTGCTCCTGAGCGCTTGAAAATAACATGAGCTGTGTGTAGGTTTTGGCTGCCATTTGACTTAGCTGCTTTACAAATTATCCCACACTTTTACGACCCTGTTTTGAAAGGCTTCCGCTGCCATGCCATGAAACTCTACACTGAGTGGACCTGGGGGAAAAAGGTCACCGCTTAGCATGGGAAAAAAATACAGACCACGTTCTCAAGTGTGACCTTGGAAAATTTATTGCCTAACATTAGTACCACCTGTCATGTTCAGTCGCTCAGTTTTAATAGCCTTTTTGACTCTGAAATTAAACTGTAATGTCTGATTCTTTCTTTCTTTCTTTTCTTTTCTTTTTTTCTTTCTTTTTTGTTTTTTGTTTTTTTACAGCGTGTCTAAACCTATCTTGAGAATGACCATCCACAG
Source organism: Lates japonicus (assembly GCA_033238685.1). Classification (NCBI taxonomy): domain Eukaryota; kingdom Metazoa; phylum Chordata; class Actinopteri; family Centropomidae; genus Lates; species Lates japonicus. The sequence goes on from BRZM01000011.1 coordinate 5,514,967, forward strand.
TGGGCCAGTGATATCAGCCAGAGACTGCTCTCAGGCAGGAAATAAGAGGAACACACTGAGATGGGACCTGTCTCCAGATGAGATCAGGACCATGACAGACAGCTTGATTAACAGAATAAAGAAAGTCTATGATGACATTGGATCTCTAAACATAGAAAACATCTCAGTTGAAAACACCTTGAAAGCCTTGGCTAATGCCAAACTGGAATATGCATGTAAGTTTTTACTGGATAAGTCTGGTAAATTTTTTTTTATTGTCATCATTATTTTGATTTAATTCTTCATACTATGTCTTTTTGCTGTCGTAAATACTCTCCAAAGCAACAAATGTGTATTCATCCACAGCTGGAAATAGTCCCACACAAATGCACATTTACCTGTTTTAATTGAAGTTTGCTAAAGAACTACAATGCACAGCTGTTGTAGGAAATTCTTGAGCCTTTTTTAGAAATAAAATTATGTGTTGGTGACATGTTTTTAAAGTTTTTTGTCTTCAGTAGGAGTGCCACAGAGAGGATAGGGAAACTGGAAGCTATTGACTAATACACATTCTTGTTTTTGGTGTTTTCATCAGATTTGTATGTATCAGGCTATTTATTATTTTAAAAAATTGCTACGTTGTACAAATCACAGTTAACAGTCACTTTGTCCTCTGTGTTTCTTCTGTTCCCTTAGCATCACGCCATGTTCTTGATTTCCCCCAGTATGTTTGTCCTTCGAAGGAGGTTCGGTCAGCCAGCACAGAGGCAGACAAAAAACTGTCTGAGTTTGATGTGGAGATAAGTATGAGAGAAGATGTGTTCAAGCGGATTACTGTCTTGCAGGTACGTCAGACGTCCACTTAAATATACACATCTCTCACAGCATGAGGGAGGGGAAATTTGATATTAAAAACTCTCCTTTAATCAGGTCATTAGTCCACAGAGGAAATAAATCGGGTGTTGAAGTAATCTTAACCATAAAGATATGGATTTGAAGCTAATTAACTCTAATGTGTGAAGATTTGACGCATTTATCACATTAGCTATGGTGATGATAGATTATTTTCAAATTTTTTGTCAGCCAGAGGGCAACTAATGATAGACGAGCAAGGAGTGAAGTGTTTCATATTAACATCAAGGATACTATATCCTCACTTGACCCCATCACTGGTTCTTTTTTAGCCCGGGAAAGAAATGTAATCTGATTTAATCAGTGTTAGCCAGTGCCGTATCTTATTCCACACAGGACTGACTGGTTGACATAAATAGGTCAATAGATTTTGCTCTTAATTCTGCCTACATGAAGAAATGTATCTGTGTTATGTGATTATGTTTTGACAGAAAAAGCTCCAAGACAACCTTTCACCTGAAGAAAAGAGATTCTTAGACAGACTTGTCACATTAGGCAAGCGGAGAGGATTGCATCTGTCTAAAGATATACAAGAGGTAATGGAATATGTGAGCTATTTATTCAGTCATCACATGTAATTTTCCTGACTTGATTTTCTTGATGTGCTTTGTCTCTCTCTCAAGGAAATAAAAAGGACTTCCAAACTTATTAGTGAACTGTCCATAGAGTTTAACAAGAATCTGAATGAGGACAATACATTTCTTGTTTTTTCTGGGCATGAATTGGGTAAGTTTATAAAACATAACCTGATGTACTGTCTGGTATCATGAATCATCATGCTTTGACTATTTTCATCTTACTATATGGTCTTCTGTTAAGGTGGGCTGTCTGACAGTTATCTCAAAGGACTGGACAAGACAGCAAATGGGCGGTATAAAGTGACACTTGAATATCCTCATTACTACCCCCTGATGAAGAGGTGTCACAACCCTGAGACCAGGAGGAAGATGGAAACGGCTTTTCACAGCAGGTGTAAAGAGGTAACTTGAGTCTGATACTAAATCTGTTCTACAATTCTGTTTTGCAATACAGTTGATGTGTACACACCTGCAGCCCTATGTGGAGAAATAATGCTGTTACTTACAAGGTTAAGATTTTCAAAAAATCAAACCCCATGTTTGACACATTTATGGCTCTTGTTTTTTGTTTCTTTGTTTGTTTTTTTTCCAGCAGTAGCCATTTGAATTGTTTACAATCAGTAATGACCTCTCTGTGTGGTAGTCTGACATTCTTGTGTAGGGTTCAAATTAACAACCTATTCAGAGACAAAAATGCACCTATGTGTCCAGTGATACTGTTTGTAATTTTATGTAAATGATAACAGTCTCCTGATCAAGTTTACTCTCCTATGGATGTATCACACCAGTATTAAATTATTGTAAATGCAAACAGAATTTTTCCTAATGCTGCTAGTTCACATTAAAAGTGTTCAACTGGCAGAACACAAGGAGGTGTTTATTGAGAAGCAATTACAGGAAACATAATATAATTACTACCAACTACCAGGAACCCATCCAAGAAGGGTTGACTTGAGGGCAACTGGACTTGGTTGTAGATACCTGAGGACGTTTCACTCTCAAGAGGCTTCTACTCTAGTATCTACAACCAAGTTCACTTGGCCTTGATTCAGCCCTTCTTGAATAACCATGACCTGGATGACTGAGAATTTTCACAGGCAAATAACAGCAACTATTTATGGAAATGTATATGCAAACATTTTCATGATCTGAAT
>BRZM01000011.1:5517599-5643416 GCA_033238685.1 Lates japonicus
CATGCTTTGACTATTTTCATCTTACTATATGGTCTTCTGTTAAGGTGGGCTGTCTGACAGTTATCTCAAAGGACTGGACAAGACAGCAAATGGGCGGTATAAAGTGACACTTGAATATCCTCATTACTACCCCCTGATGAAGAGGTGTCACAACCCTGAGACCAGGAGGAAGATGGAAACGGCTTTTCACAGCAGGTGTAAAGAGGTAACTTGAGTCTGATACTAAATCTGTTCTACAATTCTGTTTTGCAATACAGTTGATGTGTACACACCTGCAGCCCTATGTGGAGAAATAATGCTGTTACTTACAAGGTTAAGATTTTCAAAAAATCAAACCCCATGTTTGACACATTTATGGCTCTTGTTTTTTGTTTCTTTGTTTGTTTTTTTTCCAGCAGTAGCCATTTGAATTGTTTACAATCAGTAATGACCTCTCTGTGTGGTAGTCTGACATTCTTGTGTAGGGTTCAAATTAACAACCTATTCAGAGACAAAAATGCACCTATGTGTCCAGTGATACTGTTTGTAATTTTATGTAAATGATAACAGTCTCCTGATCAAGTTTACTCTCCTATGGATGTATCACACCAGTATTAAATTATTGTAAATGCAAACAGAATTTTTCCTAATGCTGCTAGTTCACATTAAAAGTGTTCAACTGGCAGAACACAAGGAGGTGTTTATTGTGAAGCAATTACAGGAAACATAATATAATTACTACCAACTACCAGGAACCCATCCAAGAAGGGTTGACTTGAGGGCAACTGGACTTGGTTGTAGATACCTGAGGACGTTTCACCTCAAGAGGCTTCTACTCTAGTATCTACAACCAAGTTCACTTGGCCTTGATTCAGCCCTTCTTGAATAACCATGACCTGGATGACTGAGAATTTTCACAGGCAAATAACAGCAACCATTAAGGGAAATGTATATGCAAACATTTTGGCAGTAGATCTTAAATATTGCAGGTTCAGGAAGAAGAGGAGATTTTTGGCTGCGCTGTAAACAGACACACCAGGTGCTCTGCTCTACTATATTTCTGACAAATTAGCTGCTGAAGATATGTTTTTTGCCCCCTAGAATTCCAGACCACATAGAAATGAAACCTCACTTGCTGATACCATCAGTAACCACAGTTGTCATCAAATCAACCATGACTGAAATCTGAAAGATTCAAATTTTCATGAGCCTAATTAGGTATTTTGGAAAATGTACTCATTGTATACACTGGCTGATCTGCATGTCTTATTCTCCGGCCTTTCTTTTATCCAGGTAAACACAGCGATTCTTGAACAGTTGATACAGCTGAGGGCAAAGGTCGCAGACTTACTTGGTTACAGCAGCCATGCAAACTATGTTCTGGAAATTAACATGGCCAAGAATGCGAGCAATGTGTCTGACTTTCTAGGTATGACAGCTCTGACACCTCAGACACGTGCGTTCGTACACAAACATTCTGCGTAACTTAAGATGAAGTCTCACGCCATCTGATAACGACTTTGCAGTAAAATCCACTTTACTGGACAGATGGATGGGGGAGTAGATACAGACTCAACTAGAAGAGAAAAATATAACACCCATCTCTGTTGCTTGTAATGTAGTGTATGTTGCACTACATGCTTTTTGTATGTAGTGTGCCATACAGTAATTTATGGCTCGGGAAGCAGGTGGCACACATGGTCATATATAACAAAGTGGAAGGAGTAAAATGTGTGTGGTCTGTGAGGGTCAATAGTTTAAGTTCTATATAGAAGAGGTGTAATTGACAATTTAAAAAGATGTGTAGAATTTAGAATAGAGAATAAAGAAGATTTGATTTGTGTGACTGACCTAGAAAAAAAATCCTAGATTTAAAAGTATCCCACTCTTATCTGTGAGACAGGAGCAAGACTTTGTGCTTTGAGATAACACATCTACAAAAAAGACAGAAATGACATAATGAGATTATGAAAAAAACATATTGTTCAAATTTAACCGTATGTGCTTTTTTCCCACTTTACAGATAAATTCTATGAAACACTGAAGCCCATTGGAATCAAGGAGAGGAAATATATTCTTGCACTAAAAAAGAGGGAGTGCTTGATGAAGGGCTACCAGTTTGATGGACAAATCAATGCCTGGGACTTGCCCTACTACATGAATCAAGTGGAGCAGTGCAAGTTTGCTGTGAACAAGGACAAACTGATTGAGTATTTCCCACTTGATGTGGTGACAGGAGGACTGTTTGGTATTTACCAGGAGCTGCTGGGTCTCACGTTCACCGAGGTGGAACATGCTCATGTGTGGCATGAAAATGTCAAGCTCTATTCAGCTCACGACACTGAAACAGGAGAGGAGATTGGCCAGTTCTACCTAGACTTGCATCCAAGGTAGAGAACATGTCACTTTTGTAGAGACAAGAAATCATATCCTTACATGCATAAAAAATATATATGGTAAGATTGGCTGATGCAGCATCATAGAAAATGTGACATTGCAACCTTATCTTCCACCAGGGAAGGAAAGTATGGTCATGCAGCCTGCTTTGGGCTCCTGCCTGGCTGCAAAGGGCCTGATGGAAAACGCAGGCTTCCAGTGGCAGCTATGGTGGCCAACTTTACCAAACCTAGAAAAGGCTGGCCCTCTCTCCTCCAGCACCATGAAGTGGAGACTTATTTCCATGAGTTTGGACATGTAATGCATGAGCTTTGCTCTAAGGTGGGCCACTGCTATCAGCAGTTCCATCATACAGCAGCCAAATACTATGTATTGTATTTTAAGTAGAACAAGAGAGCCTGAACTTTTCCTGTTTGTGTATCAGACCGTGTTTGCAGAATTCAGTGGAACTCAGGTGGAGACAGACTTTGTGGAGGTGCCCTCACAGATGCTTGAGAACTGGGTTTGGGAGAAGGAGCCTCTGAGAAGAATGTCTCGCCACTACAAAGATGGCAGTCCAATCCCAGACAATCTGCTTGACAAACTGATCGCCTCCAGAGTAGCCAACACTGGTCAGACACTTGAATTATTACAAAACAACCCATCAGACTTGCAACATCTTTGCACAAATCAGGTCTCTGTTAATGTGTTGACTTGTCAGCATGCCAATATATTCACGGTGACAATGTTTATCCCCTTCAGGTCTGATGAACCTGCGTCAGGTGGTCCTCAGTAAAGTGGACCAGTCGCTACACACCAGCCTTTGTGCAGATACAGCTGAGGTGTTTGCAAAGCACTGCCAGGACATCCTGGGTGTTCCTGCTACACCAGGTCAGTTAACATTAGCATCAGTAGCATGGCAAAGCAAATGTTGGCTATTTAGCATATATTTAGGGAAATACATGCATGAAAATGTGTATCGCCTCCCATGAGAAGGGATAAACATCTACACTAGATTGTTAGATTTAGCATACAATAAATAGTAATAGTCCAGTGTGGGCAGGCAAAGTTTGTGTTTCATTTCCTGTATGCAGTGCATCATTCTGATATGATGAGAAAAAAATGTTCTCTCTAGGCACCAATATGACTGCCAGCTTCAGTCACTTGGCTGGAGGATATGATGGTCAGTACTACAGCTATCTGTGGAGTGAAGTCTACTCCATGGACATTTTCTTCAGTCGCTTTAAAAAGGAGGGCATTATGAATCCAAAGGTTGGTCTGTAGATTACCTTTATGCATTTGATTGTAATTATTCATCTAATTTTTAAGGAGAATATCTTCATCGGTACATCTGTGCCTTATCACAGGTCGGAGGAGAGTACAGAAGAGAGATTTTGGAAGCTGGTGGCTCTGTGGATGGAATGGACATGCTGGAAAACTTCCTTGGACGTGCACCGTGCCAGGATGCCTTCTTTCAATGCAAGGGACTGATGAAGTCACAGGAAACACAAATATCTTAATTTGATATAGCCTTTAAGAGTCTTTTCGTCAAAACGGTATATTTCTGATTGTCTGGATACAGGTCCATGTCACTAGAAAAATGGCTTTGCTTTAAGTATATTAAAACAGTGTTAAAGGTTTTGTACTTGATGTCTCTGGTTGCAGCTTGACCAGTGTGAGGATTTGCTGCTATAACTGTAATATTGTAGTATTTTTAGGTTTTGGATTGTTGGTAGGACAAGACATTTAAAGATGTGACCTCAGACTCTGGGAAGTTGTGACAGCTTTTTCTGTCATTGTCTTCATTGTATTGATCAATGAATTCATTATTAATTTATCAACCAAAATGATTTAAAATGTTTTCCAGGAAGCTGGCTGACAAAACCTTACCATAAATGCCTACAATGCCCTTCAGTATATCTTGGAAAAATCCCATTCCCCCATCTTAAAAGGCTTTGGTCTGTGTTATGAAATACCTTGGAGATACCTCCTGATCGCTCTTCTAAAAATGATAAAGAAAATGTGTTTGGCCATATTTTTGAGGAAGGGGGGTTGCATAGTGCCTCCATATTTAAAATTCTCCTGCAGGTGTAAAAGTTAAATGTACACCAGGGGGCGCCTCAGGATAGCAAAGACCTGTGTCTGAGTTAAACATGGTTAAGAAAAATGAATCTAATCCTTAGCATAACTATTTTCTTTCTTTGAATAATATAAAATCACCTTTCCTGTATTTGTACTGTCATGACAGGCCAAACTGATGTAAACTGAGTTAACATCTTTATGGATACATGTAGTTGGGTTTAGTAAAATGTCTTGGTCTGGTCCACATACTCATCGTCTATAATCCGTGTGAATACCCATCCTAGATCTAATCGGAAAGGGAAAAAAAATGTCGCCAAGCCAGTGGATTGAGAAAGATACGGGGCATCAGTAACAGTGTCTGAGTGAGATAGTGAAAGCATCATCACGGGGGCTCGGTGTAGCTAGAAAGGCGACTTCTGGTGGACAGCCTACTCCTACATGTAGGCGCAGAGGTCGCAGAGAAGAAACCCTCCGCTTCATTTACTTCAACAGCCTCAATGTAGCTTAACTCGACTCAACCAAAGCTGCATTTATTGCAAATGATTGAACGAAAGGAAATTATGAGTGAAAACATCTGGGTGCGGCACACTTTAGAGGAAAAGGTTTCGCTCTGTCGGAGGTCGTACGCATTTTTGCCTTTTGTATTTCCTTGCTGAATGTCGTGGACATTTTGGATTTTTTAATGCTCACTGTCACTAAGTCTCGCCAAGTACGGACCATTTTGCTCTTGTCTTCGCCTTCAGTTGGTTTGTCTGAGTAAAATCTGGAAGGTAAATACTTTCAAGTCTGAAAACAACCGGGGACGACAACGTTAAACAACTTGAGGACGGCTCGCTGAGGAGACTGTGTGCTGGCCCAGCTTCGAGTTGCTCTTTAAGTAGGCAACATTAGCTAGCTGCTAACACTAGCAAAACCCTATTGAACTGCCGTCAGGAAAATCTGTGAGGCTAGCTAATGTCCACTCCCCGAAATATTTTTTTGATTGTAGCATCTTTCCCATAACCCGGACACCGTCATATGAGACACTGACTCAACATTAACTCGGGTAAGTCTCTTTGTTTGTGTAAGTTACAGTTTCTGTCTGTGGGGCCCCATACAACATGCTAACATTAGTGCTAGCCGCAGCGTAGCGTTGAAGTCCCAGTCTTATGCTGTCTTGAGTCTTACATTAATTCAGTCAGTTTAAACAGTGAAAGTCTGTTATTACAGCCTCACATGAGCGCTGCCCGTTTAGTAATGGTTGTGACCATATTCCTGCTCTAATACAATAGTGGGTTTTCGACGGTAACAAGACATTACAGCAGATGTCTGTATATTTTCGGTAGGTTTCACATCAACAGCTGTACATGGCTACATATTTTCAGTGTTGCTCGATTGGCTCTTGTTTGTTTGAAATCACAAGTGCATCCAATATATCATAGTCTAGTACGTCAAAAGGTATAACTCAATAACCTGCATATATTCTACCGCTGCTTCCAATACCATTTAACATAACAGCTGCAGTACAACAGCAGCAGCAGTCACATCTTTTGTTGCGGAGCACCTTCAGCGCCTCGACGGACGGACGAGGGATTAGTGTTGGTGTACTCTCAACATTATCGGCGTTTTCATTTTCTCACCACTTCACTAATCAGATTACTATTCCCACTTAGCTCCAGTGTAATTTAATCCTGTTAAGATGCGAGGTAGATGCGGGGCTGATCTCTAGGTTTGATTTCAGGAATTTTAGCAGGTCCATCCATGCCCTTCGACTTGTTTTTTTTTGTGTGTGTGTGTGTTTGGAAGTCTTTGAGAAATGCTGTCAAGAGAAGCAGCCAACAGAAATCTCAGAAACTATGAAGCAAACTGTGTGTGTGTTCAGGTGAAAACTGCCGCAAGTCTGTGGTAGTTTTTCTGAGAGCTACCTGAATTACATCCGTGAATACTTTGTGGTTTGAACACACCAATGACAGCATGACATTATCCTTGCAGTTCTGCTCTTGTCCATCTCAACTGAAAAGCTCTGTAATTTATAAACTAAACCCGTGCAGATTGTAAACTGATTTAGACACATTTATGCATCTCTGTGGATTAGCTGACATTATAATACAATCTAAACTTAATATCAACTAACTCTGGGAACTGTCAGGATGTTCTGCTTTGTGTTACTTAGGAGAGAAGATACAAACACTGCAGGTACTCATACATTAGGCAGGTGAATGTCCTCCAGCCTGCTTGTTGAAACACAGAAGGCCTCTGCTGCCTTAAAACTCAAACCCTGAATTTAATGGCTGGCATTGTCATGTTGTAAAACAAACACAGTATCTGATTAGCCTTCAAAGGCCATCCTTGCAGTAATAATAATAAAGTAAACAAAGACCTGGCCCTATCAGTTGCCACTTGTCATTGTTGTAGGCCCATAATCTAAGAGCTGGTAGCCAGCTGTTTGTTGATGATTAGCCAGGTATGTATGATAATAATGACTGGAGGTATGCATAATCTACCATTTCAGTATGTCCAGAAGTTAAAGCGATTTCCTTAAATTATTATACATATACTGTTGTGTTGTTCTTGTTCCCACCTTTTCACATTGCAATTTCTGATCATTCATCTAAATAAAAACAAACATTGTTATGTATGTTCAATATATATATATACTGCATAAATTACAGAACCATGCAGTACTACAATGGTATGTTTCCACTGAGGTGTTGAAATCCTGTGTTGGTGAACATTTAATTTGTCAAGTTCCACGTATGATCATTTGCAACAGACCTTATCTAGAATTGAAGATAAGGTTCAGTCTAACAAAGGCACTCTACTGTACTGTTCTTTTCTCACACAGTAGAGCTGTTACAGATAAAGCAGTTTGTTTTGCCACTTGGAGACAGAAAGAAAGCAATGACTTGACAATAGCCTTCGCCCAACATGGCAAAGCCATGTTTCCTTATCTTCATTATGCATCAAAAATGTTACTCTGGGTGTGTAATGATTAATCCAAAGTCCATAATATTGCCATTGTGATTTTTTTTCTCCATATCTCTGTATCATACTTTGGGTTGCACAAATAAAACTCTTGAAGGGGTAGCCCTAGGTCACCCAGGTTAGAGCCTTTTTTTTAAACAGCCCCAAGCTGTTTTGTGCAGCCTCTCTGAACTCATTATGATTTTCCTTGGTGGCAGTACATTTAAAAGCCAAATGAAATGGTGTCTTAAGTTCTAGAAGGTGATGTAATTCCTGTTGAAACAGGTCACAGTGAGTGATCATCCTCAACTGTAAATTCGGTTGAGGAAAGAAAATGATTTGATTTTATAAGGAAGAGTCAGAAGCATGGGGTTTCTTTATTTTTTTATTAGTCGGCCTGTTTGTGATTGTCTAGTGTTGGTGTTGAACGATTGCTTAATGCAGTTCTTTTTATTGTTTGAGTGTCACTGTAACTGTAGGTGTATTTTTAATATGCCAGCTTGTGTGTGTGTGTGTGTGTGTGTATATATATATATATATATGTGTGTGTGTGTGTGTGTGTTTGTGTGTATGTGTGTATATATATATATATATATATGCAGCAGCAGGTGATTGAGGCATTTTCACCATTTTCTGATATTTTATAGACCAAATGATTTATCAGTTAATCAAGAAAATAAACAGTGGATCTATAAATACTGAAAATAATTGTAAGTTGCAGTCCCCAACCTTTGGAGGTGTTTTTAAAACAAGCATAATAAAGTGTACCATCAGTAAGTGTAAGCTTTCCCATTGATAGTGAAATTTAAAGATCTATTCATCAGCTAATAATGAAATGTATTAATGCATTTTGTTTTCTATCAACACCACACCACCATAAATAAATCCTCACCATGTGGGAAACACTGCGTCATTGTAGAGAATGGGGACATGCGCTCTACTAGAAACCGTGTGACAACTTAGTCCAGTTGGGCCATAGTAATATTAGCCTCAGATGTCTTTTTAAATAAGTTCAAGTTTAACATGTATCAGGTGATGTTAATTGGAGGTTCATCGAAGTAATTCATTTACATTATTTAAAGTTCAAATCCCCAGAATATACAGTGTTATTGTTATTCACAAATGTTCTCACTTCAGCTTAAGATAAGACTGAGTGTCCAGTGCCTTGTGTGATAAATTTAACAGGCATTTCACATTCATGTTGTCACACATTTTTGCTGCAGAAGTCACCAAGTGAAAGACAGACCCCACCCCCTCCATCTCTGGTGTGTGTCACATCTATTCCAGTTTGGCTACAACAGAGAGAGGGTAAACATGGAGTTGACATTTTCAGCCAACTTCTGCATGCAGTTTTAGTGTTTGAACTGGTGTGACATCTTTATTCAAGCTATTAGTGAAATTTGTGCATGTGCTCTGACTGGTTTGGGTAGAAGTTTGTCTATATAGTATTTTTCAATGAGCCTTTGAGCCTCTCCTTGGCTTTACGGTGAGCTGTCTAAATCTCTGCACAGGGCAGTGACAAAGTGTTTGGCTGTCGAGAAGTGCTTGTCCTACTCCTTGAATCAGGTGAAAGCATGTCGCAGACTGCAAAACAATGGATGATTTGATTGCGCACACTGACTACAGTTTTGACGTTGCAAGCTTGGTCATGTGACAAAGCAAGGTCATGGGATTAGTCAGCCACCTGAGCCAAACCATTGTCATGTTCATGTTATGTGTAGATTAGCAGAAGAATTTGGAGAAGAATAGCAGTGTGAAGGTGTTTTTTCTTTTACCAAACACGCACAAAGATTTTTTGAATGTGCACGTGCCTTCTGCAGATTGCTTGTGATCAGTCAGCTAATGTTAAATTTTAGTTTTCAGTGTCACAATAGTGGCATAGGCTTCATACGAGTAGATTGCCACGGTAACTGAAGCAGCACAGCTAACTTGATCCGCAGCAGGCAATATTAAGACCAGGGATGTCCCGAGCTGATATTTATAATTTATGGCAACGTGTCAGTCCCACTGCCTTAGTCAGAGTGTATAAAAAGCACTGACACACTTCCTTGTGCCAAATCTGACTGCTCTTTAAGATACACATTTGTAATGACCGGTCTTGAGGATATATCAAGTGCTTTTTTTCCTGATGTTACTCATTAAGACAGGAAATTACTGCTTGTAGTGTGTAATTGATTTAAAAAAAAGAAAAGAAACACACACAAAAAAAACAAACAAACAACAAGGTGATTATGATTTACAATCTGAGGAAAGATGGGATGGGATTCCAGCAACATTTTAAGGACCACTTTGTTTGTCATGACGATATATCAGTCAGAGATATAGCCTGCATTTTGTTGCCCGGTGGCTATTAAAGCTAGCTTAACAAATAGATAGCAGGGAATGCATATCAATATTGAATGAATAGTCTGTCAAATACAACGAAGGCCTTTCATACAGTAGATGGATTTTCCATAACAAGTTTTGTGAGTCTTTTGACTCAGTATTTGTGGAAAATGGTGGTGGTGTAAATTTGCATAACATTTGACGTGCTGGTCTATCAGTTTTAACATACATCTGTGCATTTGGTTTCTCCCTAATGATTTCTCTGCTTCTGTGACCCAGTTAGAAGAACATCTGTCTCTGCCTTCAGTCTATCAGTAAATATGTTCATCAGTTTGGTATCTACTGTATAAATAAGATACTACATATGAGCATGCTATACATGGTGAAAAATGAGATGCATTACTTGTAGGGAAATACAACATTTCACCTCACCATAGATAAGCTGCTTTCATACTGTATAGCCTAAATGACTTTATGTGCAGTAGGCTGGGCAATGCACTGTCTACATATGATAAGAGGGTCTGAGCACTGGTTTGGGCACAGAATCAAACAGTACCTCAGCCCAATGTTGATACGTCTTCATGTAGTATATATGTATGTATAATGTTGGCTAGCTAATTTATATGATATCATCACTGAATTATATGTTCTGCTGCAAATAAAATGCTAAAGTTATGAGCTTAGTGCAGCCTGGTTCATCCATATTCACTGCATAAAAACATACTACCAGAGAGCCTTTTTTTTGATGCATTCACCAATATGATACAGTATTTTATAAATGCTTTGTACTGAGAGGCAGTGATAGATTTTGCAATTTTACTTTACCAGTCCTCCCTTCTTGGCACCAGGCTTGTTGTTTTTCTATTTCTTGTGTAATAAATTCTACATCTTTTCTCAGCTCTCATAATTCTTTTTGCCAATGTAACTCCCTAATTCCTCAATTTAATCTGGATCTGTATGTGATGGACTGTTTGTCCTTGTTTCGATAGCTGAATTGGAAAAGCCAGGAATAACAAAATCAGGCAATAAACCAGTGTCGTGGGACAGGTTGCCCAGGATTGATTTACTGGTAGTCTGGGGTGATGAGGAGACACAGCATCCCTCTGGACAGTCTCAGATCCGGTTTAGGCCTTCTGCCCTGCGTTCATATTAATATACGTTGTGTGTACATTCACTTAAGATGGATTGCAGCTCAAGTCTGGTTTCAGTATGCACCTCATACATATCTCAAGTGACTACTTGTGATCAGATATTTTTCCCTGCTCATGATGCAAATTACCGCATACATCACAGTTCCTATGACCATGGCAGAATTGTCTCTTCTTGGACTCAAATGCCCCAGTAGATGTGATAAATCTTGGTTATACTCTTTACATGTTTAGGGAACCATATTGTTCTTGTTGTGACTCAAGGAAATTGCGGTTTGTTGCTGGTATTTCACATAGTCAGGGACTACACTGGCACATACACCAGTTCCAAATTATAAACATTTGATTTTGCTAGAAATGCAAATGACACTCAGCATAATTTTCAAGTCATCAACTGTTAGATAATTCAAATGTTTGAACAACTCATCGATAACAGTATTTTTTCAAAATAAAAACTTAAAATGTAATTGCTCCAAATTACGCAGAACAGAGTTTTAAATACTTATAGGTCAAAAGAACTGAAAATGGTCATTTGTTGACTTTGCAGCATTAGGGAGGTCATATTTACTGACATCAAAAATATTTCAACTAAAAACATCTAATAGGTCATACATTTTAACATAGAATCTCTTTATTTGATAGCAGCTTCACAATTCTTGCATCCATTGAACATGTGAGTTTTTGGGTTTCTGTTTGAATTTTGTAGGATGTCAGAACAGCCTCAGCTGCTGTTTGGTGTGAAACGGCCCCACCTCATAGATCTTTGCTTGGAGCCTCTTCCCTGCTCTATGGCTCTATTGTGCTTGATGAGGATAGTGGAGGGATCATCCTATCTTTTAGCTGGCTCAGTTTGTCTCAGATCAGCTGGCAAGGCTAATGCTTTTCCAGACATGCACAGACAATACTGTTGTGTTGTGCTCTGACCTGAGAAGCAAGATCATGTCACATTTCAAGGCTGAGTCTTTTTCAGGTTCTTGTTTATTTGACAAGCTGTATGTATGTTGCTGTGATTGCTCTAGCTTGATTAGCTTGATCATGATCTCATTCAGATTCTTGACAAATTGTTAATTTACCAAACATGTTATTAATTTTTTACAGCATAGAATAAAACGTACTGAGATTTGGGCATGGTGAAAATTCATTTATAATATGTTGCTGTCTGTATTTTGTGTGTGTCCTGAGGCAGAACTATCTTGGCACACAGGAGGGTCTTTTCTATTTCAGTATATCCTAAACTTAATAAATTCCACCTGCATTCAACAGCTCTCTGCACTAAACTGAAATATCTGCTGACAAAACAATGTTTTTGTCAAACATACTGAACATTAGCTTCCACAGCTGCAAAGCCAACCCCTAACATGCATAACTTAACATGATGAGAGAGAAAGAGGTTCATTTGACCTAAATTCAACTGCTAATTAACATGCACCAATGGAACGTGAACCTTGCACAACATAATCTAATATCATTATTCGGTTTTGATTCTGGCGATTTTTCATCACCTTGCACAAAGATGTAGACAAATGATCAATACGACAATTGTATTTCAAGTGACTATATGATATATAGTCTCTTGTATCATTAGTACACTGGCATCAATATCACACTCTAGTTGTACCTGTCCAGTTGCATATATTATGTTAAACAGACAATTGTCACAGTATTATGCTAATGTAGTGTTGTATGTAATTCCCAGCTCTATTTCTTACTGCTGAAGGGAAGAGGGCAAGGACAGCTGCCATAAAACACAACCATAAATGGATTTTAAGGGTTGGCAAGTTCAAGTTCTACTGGTGTTAGGTTTATTATGTCATCATTCCATAGTTATTCTGAAAGGTAAGGTAGGAGAGGATTTTCTACTTTTCAAATGGGGTTTAAGCATTTGGAGAATTGTTGGTGTTTATAATGTTTGATTTATGCTTGGTTGCTTATGTTGTCTTTTATGTTTGTCCTTTCAGATAAGCAAATTTCTGTTGTTGGATCTATCATCTGCCATCCACTGGCATCCAGGCACTTGAGTCCTAAATGCCAAGGTATGTAAAGTACTACCTTCATTTCATGTAATTTCCTATTGCTTGAATTTAGTTCTATTTTTTTTTTTTTTTTTGCCACAGTGGCTTTTCTGTGCAGGTTATGTAGCCATTGATTTGTATTTTTTTGGTGCAGTGTTTAATAGTCTGTTTTGTTTTGTTAGATGACATGTCAAATGCATCAACAATAGGCTGGATCTATTGTGGGGTTTCTATCTCTTAAAACAAACATAACTATATACTTTTGTTCTCACGGAAGTGATGTATTTATGTCAAACATTAGTCCAACTCTAACAAGAAACAACAAGAGTGCCCCACCCTGTTCTCCCGGAGGCCAAGAGACATGATACACCTGCCAAACTAGCTCTGTGCGCAAACAGCATCCTATTTCATCGTAAAAAGGTCAGGAAATAGCCACCCCTTGAAAAATTGTTCAGCCCCCTTTCAAAATATTGCATGACCAGAACACAATTCACAGCAGCATACCACAGTCACATTTGTGATGTTTATACAATGCAGCAGTTTTAATACTTGAGGCAGCAAAAACTAACATATTTGTACAGATCTGGGACAAATTTAAGAAATAGAAACGTGTGTTATTAATGTAATATTCCACCGTGGGCCTCCAGAACAACTTCCAGGACCACTACAGATCTTCTGAAGGACTACTGTTAAAGAAAAACTAAAATCTCCAAAAGACCCCTAGAAAATCCATGAGCAGGTCTGTAGAATCTCCTCAGTGGCCACTACAATTTCCTAACATGCCCCTTAACCATCTAAAGGACAGTGCCTCGAGATAAAAACTATTGTGATTTGGTGTAATATAAGTAAAAATTGACTTGACTTGACCTGCAGAACCTTGTCTTTGATCACTAAAACTTCCAAAACTATATGAAGAACCTTTTCAGTGACCCCTAGAAATTTGTAGAGGACCTCTACAGCCTCCTCACTGACCACTACAACCTCATTTATCACCTGTCTGTACATAATGGGGGAAAAGATCTGTGCCTGTAGGCCTGCATTTTGAGCAAAAAGGGCAAACTTGCCAAAAAGTTCCTTCAGGGTGCTGAATGTTCTGTCATATTGTCCATGCTGACTGAGGAAAAAAAAACAAAACACAAGAAAAACAAAACTTAATTTCTGGCCATTCAGGCCGCAAAGCTCCCACTGAGCTGTGTTTATGATGATTACATTTTTAATTATTTATCAAAGTTAATAGACACCCAGTGAAGATTGCTTAAAATACCTTTCCCTCATTCAGTCATTATTTAGTTGAGCCTGTGCTGCCTGGGTTAGCACAATATATTATTGTGTTTGGATGACTGGATTATTTAACTTTACCACGTTGTCCTGTTGTGTTGAAAACAGTGACTATAGATAACACATTTCTAGACGTCTAGACAGTCCTCATAGGCCATAAAGTCAGTTTTTGTCAAGGACAATATGGATGCACACAACAAAACCAAATGACAGGAGGCATGTTATGTTAACCCACAGCTAGCTTATTTCAGGAACAGGTTTGCCTTTCAAAGCTGAAGGATTTTACTTCGTCGGATGTGCAGTGTTTCCACATTTACTTGTTTGACTACTTAGCTTTTCCCGTAACTCACAGTCACTTTGTTTGCATAACTTTCACACTACTGCAGCCATTGCATCGATCTACAGTTGGTACTTGGATCTAAACCAAGGTCAATGTGCTTGTCTCTCATTTCAACAATTATTATTTTTTGCCCAGAATAGGGATTTCTTTTTTCTTTTTCACAAATCAACACCAAATTATATGAGGCAGAAAATCATTGACACACTGCAAAATGATGATCATGGGGGCTATAGTATTTGAGCACACTTTCAGCACTGTGATCAATACATGCAAATTTAACTGTTGTTACAGACTACTGTTCATTCACACATTGGCAGCATATTCGCAGCGGTGAGTGTAACCATGTCTCTCTTTGTATGTGAATCAAATGATCATGTTTGACAAATTATGTTCATTCTTAGGAGGAGAACTGTTTTCAAACCCAGCTACAGCCTTCTCTTTCAAGGCCAGTCCTAGTGCGCAGTACCTCTCAGAATTGGCTGCTGTTTGTGATATTATTTGTAACATCTGTTACATTTGAGACTTTTCTTTTAAGTTAAGATTTCTCTCCTTCTTTCTGTGACATATTGTCCTTTTATTCACATGCCAGAGATTTCAAAATGTGCTCCCTGAGATGCACATTAACACAACTTTGCATCAAACTTGGTTGGCTCCATTCATGTTGTAGACAGATTTTCCATACTTGGTTCCCCAGTAATGAATGAGAGGTTAAATAGACTTAATTGATATAACAGCCGTATCTGGTGATAGACAGTATCTACAGATTAAATTAACTATCCTAATTCATGTGATCTAATATCTTTAAAGAACATCTAATTGCCTTTTCCATGCACAGAGTTTTGGCTGACTGTGGCTCTGAGGCAATTTTGCCATTATTAGCCACAGATTTGTCTAGATAGTCAGGTACAACCCACTGTCACTGGTAAGTGACAGCTTTGCAGTCAGTGTTTGCTCAGTGACTTTAAAGTCCTGCTGTTGCTTCAAGGGCGCAGGTGGAGTCTCCAAATGTCCCCCAGAGTGGGCTCCATTTTTTTTTGATATAGGTAGAGATTGCTGATAGCGAAGACAACGTGTAAGTAATCATAGTTCATTTTCTTCCTCTTGAAACAAGAGAAAGACAGTGAATTAAAAATCAAACAGTAGAAATTATAGTGGTGCACACTCAACTCTGTTTACCAAGGTGCAGAGGACACTGTTCAGTGTGTTTTCAAATCATTGTGAAAAGTTATCAAAATTTGCTTGTTGCTTTCCTTAGCAGGTCCCAGTTTATTCATAGAGTAATTCATAGTTATAATTCTAGCCTCTTTTTGAATGGATACGTCCATATTCTGTGTTTTACAATCTCGTATCTATGCAGATTCTCGTTCATTTCAAGTGAAACATTCATTTATATAAATAAAATAATATGTAAAATAAATTAGCCTCTTTGAGACCATATTTTGACCCATCTTTACATACCGTTTTTCATTGTTAACTGTTAAAACCACAGTTAATGAGCAGACTTTATGACTTTAACAAGGCATTTGGGGAATGTTACCCATTTCCATGTTCAGTACGCAAACGAGGGAAATGCGGCAGTTGTCTGCATGGATACATGGCTCTGACCTGAATGTGTCTGCCCTGGTTATTGAGACTTGGCAAACTGCATCTCTCTCCCTCTGTCTTTCTAGCTCACATTGACAAACAGACAAGCAGCTGTATCTGATACCTAGTCCTGTATCGCTCTACCCTGGAGAAGCATCATCTTTCAAACGTGGCTATCACTAAGAGAGGTTTTTAAGACCTTCTCTTACTCTCTAAGGCAGTGTCCATTTATTATTCAAGTTATAGTAAATACATGAGAAGACTTGCTTGTTTAATTAAGTGCCATGAAAAGCAAAAGTAAGATATTTACTCAAAATGTTGTAAGATTTTATATCGCTGTTGCTTTTTATGTTTTCGGCTTGCTAATTTACTATCTATTCTTCTGCTTTTTCCTCCTCTAGCCATCTGTGGTAGTAGCCTAGATTATGAGTGGATAGCCCTCCAGGTCCTTTTGAGCTCTGTGAGTTGGAAACAAGACAGGCAACATTGGTCTGTAGCACTTGAACTTGTGGTTTATTCATGTCAACATACTTGGTTCACTGTAAACACTAATCATCTGGTTCTCTTGTACTTAATGGTTCAAAATAAACTGTTAAAGTAAATAAGGTAACGTGTATATTCAAAGTGTCTCATGGGACTGATCTTGGAGTAGGATGAATGAGGTCCTTGACTAAGCATCAAATGCCAGACACATTGCCATATGTATACTGTTGTTATTGTTGCTGCCATGCTGTATAGGTTAGCAAAATGGCATTAAGATAATCCAATTAAGATTAAAAAGAATTTTATATGAGAAATAAAGCCTGTCTCAGCTTTGCATGAATTGCTCCCGATAATGTTTTGTATAGTATCCATAATATCAATTATGTCTGTATGTAACTGCTGTGACTGAAAGGTTTGTGCAGGATTTGAACAGACTTTACTCATCCCAGGAAAGGTCAAAATATTGAAGTTTAAAGGCAGTTTTCAATCAGTGGAAGCATGTCACAGTGGTATTTATTTTTTGGATATTTTCTTTCAACAGTTGTGCCATATCATAGTTTACTTAGTCACATCATCATCAGAAAGATATTGAGTTATTTTTACAGGTTGTAAGGAGGTGTTATTGGCATCTGCTGTACCCAGTGGTGCACTAGGGCACAATTGGCGCTGGGTATTGCCTGCATTAGGATGATTGTTGAGGTGCGTAGGAGGACCAGACACTTTAATTGGATCTGTTCAGCTAACTAATGAGGCTGTGCTGTTGTGATGATTAATCTAATGATATGTTATGAGAGAAATCAAATGCCTATATCCCTTTTAAGAAGTCAAATATTTGTTTACTGCAAGGGCACCCATGTTCATGTAACATTAAGCCAGCAATGCTGTGGGAAGGAACCTGAGTACTATGAAATAGACTCCATAACTACTATAGTTACTGCAACATTGTTAAAAGGAGCTAATCTCATTGTTTGGGTCTTCTCTCTGCAGAAATGAATCCCAGGGGCCCATATTTAACTTGATCTCATATTTAATTAAGACCTTACAGGCAAAAGGGATTTTTGAGCAGACTACTATTTATAACTAGCAGGGCTCTGTCTTTGCCCTGGTTATGCTCTAATGAGGAAGAAAACGCTCTCCATAAATCCTGAGCAATTTGAAGGACTTCAGAGCTTAATGCACTGATTTGTTTTGTTTATTTGTTTTTAGGTTTTTTAACAAAAACATAACAATTTAAATCACCACCTACAAATGCTTCAGTCTTTTTTTATGCTTCAGTGAGGTTGTGCTCAAAGCCAGGTTTAAAAAAACAAAACAAAACAAAAACAAATCCATTTATCCATTTCCCAAACCTTCAGGTGAAGGGTATGAAAGGTGGATGTTTAGGAATAGCTAGCCAAATTATTTGAAATGAAAACATGGCTAGTTTAGATGTTGCAACATTTATGCAAACAGTTATGTAAACCCTAAACTCTGAATCCTGCTGACCCAGCAGTAGACCTGTTCATCCTATTGCAGCTCTTTGTATGTCACCTTTTGTTTTCAAAATAGATCGCTTTTCTTTGCAGCTTTATTTGGGTTTATAAAGACCTCTCAAATATTGATTTTTGAAAATAGGACATTGAGCTGTGAGAGAAATAGTAGGGGAAAGGAGGGAAAAAAACAGCATGTATATAGCGAGAAGAAAAAGTGGAAAGGGGAAAAATGATGAGCTGAGTGCTTTGCTGCAGAAGACTGCTAACTCATACTAGATAATGCAGCCAGTTCATTCGATAGGGCAGCTCTGCACTCTTTCAAGCACAGAAGTCTATCTGTGAATTTTTGTCGATAAACAAGGCTTTGCTGACTACAAGCGTTTCTTTGGTTTCTCACTGAATACCAAGTAGGTGAAATTATTCAATTAGCCATACCTGACATACATTTCACTATGCTGCACACATTTAATGGGCTTTTCTGTAGCTGTAACTCAAGAATCAGTTTCCTTTCTCCTTTCCTCAAGTATTTCAGCAGTGAGTATTACCTGCAGCAAAAACAAGTTTTAAAAGTTTTCTTATTTCTACCTCCACATGACAGACATTTACGAGACGCTCTTGTCTGAAAATATCATGCCTTCTGGACTCACAATAGAACTTTTTTTTTTGCAAATTTTTTTTTGCATTGACAGTAAAATTGAGAGTCAACGTCAAGTGACAGCTGTGGTGAGCTTGTCTCACAGGATACCCTGTTGTTTTGCATCTCAGCAAAATTGTCGTCAGTCTTCACGTAGCCAGGAAGTGGCTTTCAGACACAACAAGGTAGTTATAAAAGTCACAAAAGGCTGTGGTTGTAGTTCAAATAATGAAACTTGGTGAGGAACGTTATTCTCTAAGAACTAGAGACATACATTTATTGTTCGTTTATGCCACTGACATTTAGAGCAGTGACGTGCTGGTTCAGTCCAGTTTTTAATACAATTCATTGATAGGAAAGATTTTGCAAAACAATGTTTCACCAACTCCCAGCTTAAAAAATACAGATTTAACTGTACTGTAGCTGATGAAATACTTCAACGCATCACAGAATTATTTTCACTGTGATGCATTGTGTTGTTGGCAGCCAATTTTCATAGAATTACAGCATTCATGTCTCTCTTGCTCTGTAGTCACATACATAAATGCATGGCCTGTAAATATTTCTGTACTGTAGGATCATTAATCTTCAATTGAGGACACAGTGAATGGAGAGATGATGCAGAAAGTGTTGCTTCTTTTATTTCCATTTGTATGTTATTGTTAGTAATCAAATCACTGCTTAATTTGCAACAACTGATCTGGGTATGGGAAGAGCATTCACACATATTGTTGAGTAAAGGACTGGAATGGAGTAAATTACAATGCATTCTGAAATGAGACTCTTTTCTCGATAATTCCCAGTAAAATAATCTCATTCATTCATAACTAAGCTGTTCTACATCTGGTTGCTGTCACTCTCACTAGTTGTCTAGTTGTGCCATATCACAATGCATGACCACAACTGACAAAAATCAAAGAGCAGAGATGACATAAGCACACTATTTCATCTCACTTACTAAGGTGGAACAAACCAGTGTCAATTCCTTACTGAAGTTGGTGATGTCTGTGATGTAATGCTTTGGTTCAAATTAATAAACATAAAAAAACATTTGCCTTAATTTTTTAGGTGAATATGAAACCAAGACAAGCAGAGCAAGCTAATCTTAGTGTCCTTAAAATGATTCTCATACATTTTATTCTTAAATAAATCTTCACATTTTTTGTCACCAGATTTATTAAGAAAGTAATTATGCCAGCACTAGCTTGGGTTATACAGTGCTGTCAGAAATGCCAAGGATGCTCTACATATTTTATACATATTGACATTTCAGTACTAAGTGAATTGCATGACTGACTGTTACCAGCTTGCACGAAAGGTCAGAAGATAAACATGCTTATTACCTTGTTGCATGGGAGAGGGGACATAACCTTTAGAAGTGGACTGTCTTATTCTTAGTCTTTGTCGTTCTCTGGGGGATCCATGACATCTCTATAACCTCAGAGTTCTGAGGGCCTGAACAAATGGAGTGAAAATAAGACTGCATTCATTTGCCTCAGGCCCATCCGTGTCTAAAGAAATAACATGGGAATTATTCATTAGTGTAATTATGATAGTCATCTCAAAGGGAATTGAAATGAAGACACTCTGGATTCAGAATATTTGAAATCCCCCCGCACTATGAGGCAGGCTGAGTGGGGAAATAAAATTTATTCCATTACAACTTAAGTTGGTTTCAGTCAGATGTGATAGTAGGGCTGGCTGATATGGCCGAAAATATTACAATTCACTTTTTTTTTCATATTGATTGTTAAGAATAATCACTGACCACATGTCAGTAGTGGTGGAAAAACATGTAAAGCTGCTCTTCCATTTCTCGCCTGCATTAAGAATGTTTCCATCATGTGACCTAATACCCAGAGTCAACCATTGTCATTTGCTTTGGAAATGTTTTTTCCACCTTTCTAATTGGCATGAAATATGAAATTGCGCTCGCTGTGTCCTTGCTTCTTTTCAGGCTCTTATCATATGGGATAATGACTGAGAAGGCAGACACGAGCGACTGCTGCTGGGGTTTGAACTTACTTTACCACAACCACAGCTTGTTTGTGAGCTTGGGTGCTAGTGCCTGGCAGTTTGGGAGCTCAGACTTTGGCTTTCTGTATACTGGGATGGTAATATTACCTTTTCAAATGGTGGCAAAAAGGTTTTTTGTGTCTTCTATATAATCCTTCTGCTGTAGCCTAATATGATGATTGTGCAGAGGGTAGATCCAAATGCAGAACAGATACATTAATTGAAAATATATATTTTTAAATAAATCAGTACTTAGAAACCTTGGAAAGCCTAAAATCTACCCAAGTCACTGTGTGTGCATGTTTTTATGCCACCTAGGACAACAGTTATACTTTTCATCTACAAAGGAATGTGGTAATATTGTCTGTACATTTGTGAGACAAACACAAAGCCAGAGCGCTCACTCCGACACAGACATTAACATTTTAAACAAATAGCTTAGTGGGCATAGCTGGCTTGGGGGCAGGTAGCTGTGCGTCATAGTGTGTTGGAGGTCTGCATCTTTATTTGCTGGTCAACACTGGGTATTGTAGGAGTGGTTAAACCATATAATGGCTTGACTGTCAGCAGATTTTTTTTTGTCCTCTCTGAATATGTATTCTGTACTTAATGAGCTGTTCATTGTTTTAATGTGTTTTATGATGCTACAGAAAGAAAAATAACAGCGTGTCCCAGTGAAGAAATTCTTCAGTTAATATTCATATTCAAGTTCTACTAGAGCTTCAGTGTTTAGTACATGTACATATATATGAGGCATGGTGGCGTTGTGCTGCAACAATATTACACAGTCATGTCATACATTTTCAAAGAAAGTGCCAAGCCTTACACAACCATATTCTCATATAGAAGAATGTGTGTAGGCTACATGTAAATGTTCACATCGATGTAAGTCCCATTGTTATGATGAATTCAGCCTATTGGAGCCTGTCTGCTCAGTAGAAAATTGGGAAGATGCTGTAAAAGGCACTTTGTCTTTGTCACAGATCAGATTACTTACCCTCATTTCACCAGAAATTCAAAGAAAACAATCATGGTTTTGTTTTCTATAGTCACGCAAGACCACTGAGACCTAAGAACGCTGGTGAGAACCAAAACCAGAGGGAGAGTGAAACTGGAACTTCAGGTTCCACTAAGCTGCAAAGCCCCACTACAGATACTGATAACAGGGTTGTCTTTCTACCTTTTTTCAGCTGTAATTCCAGCCATAGTTTCCCGTTGCTTCGTTTTTGTATTCATGGATTGCTTCCTATGTTTAGCTATCAAGCCCAGTTGTTGTGTTGGGAAGATGACAGTGTGCTGACTGCCAGCAGTGGTAAAATAAGAAGGAAGGCATGAATATGTGTCTAAACTGTGTCTGGAAATAGTAGGTTTTGAGAGTATGGACTAAGGAGACATAGATCTGTGTATCTTAGCCAGTTGCTGAACTGTTGTCCTCTTAACTTAATATCCCACTACATTATTGAGAAGCAGCAGTTCTCCTGTTGTGCCAGCTAAATGTAATGCTGTTAATGAGGTACTCAAAGGAAAGACATCGCCAGGGACTATGTTGTACACTGCTCTTCAGTATAGAGATGATCCACCCTTTTATGTGACTACAAAGATATATTTATTCTCAAATGTACTTAAAATATGTAATTAAAGACACTCCATTGAAGATAAAAATAACTTCAGCAGCAACAGGTCAGGGATAATAGAACTAAAATTGAGTGTTTTTGGAGGTAGTTGATTTTGTCAGTTTTCAACTAAAACCTGTAATTTCATTGGATATAGGGCTGCAGTCATTAGTCAACATCTATGTCTCCTGTGTAAAATCACAAATGTGCTTAGTCATTCTGCACTGTTTCGTGTTGGCAAGCATTAAATGTACTTTTGAGAATTTAACAAATCTCACAGCAGTCTGAGATGACTGCAAATGGAAACTCTATAAAGCTTCAGAGTTGTTTGCATCTTTGTTTGCAAGTTGCTCTCCACAGCAGTGTGGTATCTTAGTCTGCACTCATGTTGAAATATGCTCAAATTGTTGTAAAATATGCCACCTAAAGGTTGTGTTAACATTTGATTATGTATTAAACAAGACAATGATTGGTGAGCGAGTTCTACTCGGAGGCACGGAGCATTTAACTTCTCTCTCTGCACTGGTTTTTGATTTGTCAGTGAATAATAAAGGGATATCTCCATGGTTAAGTTCAAGTCCCCATTTGAAAAGAGTTAGAGTTGCAGTCTAGCATACTGTATAGCCCACTGGGACTCCGCCCTGCATTGAGGAAGTGACTTTTTCTTTCCTCTTCCTTCACAGACAGAGCTAGTTCAAGCATATCCCACAGGCTCTGCAAGCTGCTAATGTGTTTTTGTGCATTGTTTTTGTCGCACTAATCTCTAATATAGAATTTCAGCTGTGGCCCAGCAATCCTGTAACAGTCCCCCGCAATCTGGATCAAAAGCTCCTTTCATATGGCAAGAGCTAGCCCGTACTAATCACATTCTGCCATATCAACCAGACGAGTGCTGTTTGCTATAAATAACACAAGCTGCTCGCTACTGTCAATGCTGCACTTGCGTTTCCGCTTAACCCATTACACACAGAAATCTCCACTGGCTGGTTATGGGCTTTGATGAGGTACTTTGGCCACACATTAAAATTTGACTTGAAGCAAAGACACATTAGAAACTACTAATTTGTTCCTAACACATTCTCCTGGATGCAAGTCCTGGTTGGCGGTGGCGGGGGGGGGGGCTGAATGACCTTTCGGAAACACACAGGCATCTCAAGCATGAAATAGAGTGCATTCCAATTATCTATTTCTTTCAGAATTTACTTTCAGTAACATCTCTTTGGCTTTGACCACCTTTTAGGGAGCCGTCTTTGCAGTTCTTCTGTATTTTTTCAACCAGAAACTTTGACATAAACAGTTTCAATTTCAATTTCAGCTGTGTTTTGTGTATGACTTTGGGGGTTGGAGAGCTGATTCTACCCTCAGCCGTAGTCTCTATAGCAACAGCACTGACCCAGGAGGCACTGAAGTTACGGGGAGAGGGGTTGTGACAAGGAAGTGGTTTCCTGGCTCTAACTGGGAGAATAAAGTGGGAATCTGTGACTGGCCTGCCCTCTGGACTATTTCATTCACTGTTGCACAGAGGAAGCCCAGAGGATCATTGCCAGGCTGCATAGTCACATGTCGACCATTCACACATGCCCACACATTTAGAAATTTTCAATAAATACAGCTAGTGTTTTTTAGCCTTTATACAGTTTCACTGCTATCAGGCCAAGCTCTTACTAGCACACTGATTTAAGTAAATGTGCAGCTTAAATAAGTAGGCTAAGAAAGAAAATCTCAGCTGAGAGCTTAACATGTCTGGAAATCTCTATTGCATGTCTTGAACTTCCTTAGTTCAAAAGTCAAAAGCTCTTGATGGACTAGAGCTGGGTGAGTGTAGGCAGTCATCATTCCAGTAACATGTAGGTCAGTGGATAAGCTATGTTGTAGGCAGTGTGGGTCTCATTACTGCTCTGCCTTCCAGATTGCTCTTGGGGGGCTTCAGCCAGACAGTCAGTCAGTCAGTCTAGCTGTGCCATAGTTATCCAGTCCATTTCACTCTCTCTTTATTTTCCTTGTGGGGAAAACTTTCTTGTAGAACAAAGTTAAAACAACACATTAATGGCACAAACAAACCTTAGAAATATTTTCATAATGTAGGAGGAGGAGACAGATGTACAACAACAGTGGTGCAATACTTGCCTCTGTCATCTGCCTGTGGAAGGGATGCTTCAGTTAAGCAGCAGTGAATAAAGTCCTTTTATATCAACAGTATGTGATGCCTTATGTTAATGTAACAAGGATTATGTCTGGTTTAGAGGATGATGTGAATACATATGTATCTGTTGATTTGTACGCAGAGTATGACAAACCTCTGATCTACTGAGAGCAGCTGAACTTTAGTAAGGGTTGTTTATAGGATTTGTTGACAAAAAGAGAAAAAGTGAAAAATTAGAATCACCAGACTTGCACTAATCACAAGACATGCTCTAAGTCAACCAAAAACCAGGTAAACAATGCCCCAGCACTGCCAGTACTTTGGTTTATGAACAGATATTCAAAACTAATAACACTCCCATCAGCCTTAGCTGTACTTTGTTTAATGGCAACTAATAAATGTTAGCATGCAAGCACTATTCCCATTTCTGCATGTTGGCATCAGAGTGTAGCTAACATTCTGATTTTCTGGTCATTTAACATTGTTAGTCATTAGTGGATAGTCATTAACAACCCATCCTTCAGGTGTGAGATTAAATTCTTCTACCAGCTTTAACATGTTCACCACATCTATTCTTGTCTTTGCTGATTTGCTCATACTGCTGCCTTGTTAGTCAAACTATGTACATCTCTCTCCACAACTTTTCTCATGACTCTTAATCTGCTCCAGCTTCTTAATTACTTTTGCTTGCATACCTCACAATAACCCACCGCTGCCCCATTCTCTGTTAACCCATATCACACTCCTCTCCTTCCAGTCCTCCCTCTCCTCCCACTCTGCATAGCATGCGTTGTTCATATGCTCAGTGCTCGTTACTCTGGGCGAATAGAGCCAAGCCCTCTGTCATCCCCTCTGGTGGTAGACCAGATTACTCAGTGTATTTATACATGAGCTGCCTGCTGCTATAGCAAAGAGTATGTGGGAGGCTGACAGCCTCTTGGTTATGCATACCTCATGTGAGTGTGGGCGTGTGCACACATGCACCCATTTTAATGAGTTTTAGATAGAGAGATGACTGACCGGTGCTCCTCTGAGTCAGCTTTGGACAGATTTGAAGTTCCTTCAAGAAGTTTTGATTCAATATTATGAAATCTATTTTGAGTGAAGTGTAACGTTTTTAGTTCCATGACTAATGTCATTACAGGCTATTAGGTCATATTTTAAGTATCTCCAAAAATAGTCCCACCTACTTTGCATTGTCCAGAGAAAGCATCTGTATGCACGCATGCAAAAAATGTGTACATCTGATTACAAAGGCAATGGGTTGTACACAGTTAACCAAATTTCATAGAAGCATGCAAACATGTGCTCATACCCACATATGTGGAGGCTGTGTGGGTGTGACTCATGGTGTGGGTCAAGGCTATCACAATTTCACAGTTCAGTTCGACAGTCAGGATATGCAGTGAGTGAAGGACTCAGAGATTATGTACTGTGGCGGCACTCAGATTAAGACGAGGGGGAGGAAAAGTCACATTCTCTGCACACAGAACAAAGCCTCTGTTGATCAGAGCACATTCCATAGTGCATACTGTACATGGTGAAAACCTGCATGTTGACCGGAGAGTCAAGCTATAAAAAACTATATACACATCCCTGTAGCATGTTTAAAGGACAGGTTTACAACTCGCTTCCCATCCGCCCTGTAAGCTCTTCCCAACCAGACTGAAAGCTGAAAAGATTTTCTGGCTTTTATATGTCATTATTTTGCAGTGAAGAGAGTTTTGGATAAAACTAGTCAAGGACAAGGATTTCTAAAAGGATGACTGATTCATGGCCTACTTCTTTGTGCGTGTTTATCCTCAGCTCCAACCCAAATGAGGCTACAGCATACCCATGATATTGAAAAGCTGCTCATTTTACATACCTATGGAAAGTGGAAAACAGTTTTTCCCATGAGTGAAAGAGAATCAGGAAACTAAAAATATGCATTTTATAACAGACTCCACTTGGATGTGATTTCTTTTTAGTGAAAGCTTAAAAAGGATGTAGAAATCATAGGCTGTTATTTTGATTTTTTTTAATCAGATGTGTTGAGCATTCATTCACTGAATGATGACTCAGTGTCAGTGAGCATCTGTAATCTATTTGCAAATTTGAGAACACACTGGCAGCACAATACGTTGGATGAAATAATAGGATCAAGTGCTCATGATGCAACCCGTGGCTGTTTTGAAAGGTCCTTCTACAGAAGTGCCTCTGGATTGAAGAGCTGTTATAAATCTACTGATACTGTTGGAAAGCATTCACACTGTGGTCTCTCGCTCTACCAGATTGTGAATTTATTATTTATTTTCGTTATTTTATTTGTAAGTGTAGTTCCCCCAAAAATATGACAGTTCCCTTTTTAATTGAACAGTAATGTCATGTAAAGGGAACTTTCAGTATTTGACAACTTGAGTGTTACTCACACATTTTCAGATGACAATTTACTCACCACCTCCATTGTGGAGATTTGGGAAATGCAGACTAGGGCAAGAACAGCGTAGATTGGGTTAGGCACCATAAGCCTCCTACAGTTTTCCACAAAATGTCATCAGAAATCAACCACTTAAACACTTCAAGTCCAACTGAGAGTAAACACAGAAATTAGTACACTGGAATTCCCTGTAACTGTGAAATGAGCAACTACTGCTATTTCTCTGGAATGTCAGAGATCAGAGACAATCTCCACAGTGGAGCTGGTGATTAAAATGTTAACATGACTAATAATCATATTAGACAAAAATGTCAGAATAAGACCCAGATTGACGCATTCTGAAATTTCCCTTTATAGAAGGACTTGAAGTGGTTTGGAGATTTACTCACTCCAAAGGCTGATTATGGCTGTTGGATCAGATCCCCTTTCTAATGTGTTTGTGTCTGGTTGTTAGAGCATGTTGAATTTCCATCCTAGAAAACCCTCTTATTCTCTAATGGATGACAGCTGAGTTGTCAATCAGAACAGATCAAGTTCACAGTAAAAGTGATGTGAGTTTTATGCTGCTACATGTTTTTCTATGGCCTGCTCTTAGAATCATTGTCTTTAGAAAAATATGTCCTCATGTAGTTTTGACTGAGTGGAGGCATTTTTTCTAAACAAATGTGTGACTTCGTCATTTCTTTCTCATCAAAGCTTGAGTCATTGCTCTCCATGTGTTTGTGGACACAGAATGCTGACAGTGATCTGTCCCATGGAGTGAGTTTAAAAAAACAACATATGTGTTCTGTTCTGACAAGCAAGTCACATGGTCTCATATCAGACACACAGATTGGATA
Source organism: Lates japonicus (assembly GCA_033238685.1). Lineage (NCBI taxonomy): Eukaryota > Metazoa > Chordata > Actinopteri > Centropomidae > Lates > Lates japonicus. The sequence continues at coordinate 5,545,286 of BRZM01000011.1, forward strand.
TTAAAATCTGTATGTGTGTGTGTGTGTATATATATATATATATATATATATATATATATATATATATACACCGCACTAAAAACATTATGGATGTGTGGCATAGGAAGGATAAAAACTTCTGAATCTGGTCACTTGAAGCAGAAGTGTGAAAGAAGCACTAGACATTTGTCTACCTCCTCAACTCCTCCTAATCCTCTACTCCCTTTACATATCTCTGTTTTTCCTCTCTAGTGACTGAGGATGTCCAAGCGGAGCTTGTTTGTTCGTCTGGTGCCGTGCCGCTGCTTGCGGGGTGAGGAGGAGACGGTAACATCGCTGGACTACTCCCACTGCAGCCTGGAGACTGTTCCTAAGGAGATCTTTAGCTTTGAGAAGACCCTGCAGGAACTCTACCTCGATGCCAACCAGATCGAGGAACTGCCTAAAGTAAGGAGCACATAGTTATGTATATAAACTTAACATTTTCACTTGTTCACCATGTACAATTTATAAAACCTTTTTTTGAGGCATTACATGCTAAATTTTAACTCAACACATGTTTGTCTAGTTTTTCTCATGAAAAGCTTGCATTGTGGACAACCTTAACTTCATTCATACTCATTTTTAATCTGGAGCCTTTGAATGATGCAGTTGAACTTATAGGATAATCATGACATTTAAACCTCTAATATACAGTATATTGTTGTTCAGCCATACACTTTTTGATTAGAAAAAAAATAAAATAAACTGCTGTCTGTTCTCTGTCTCCACCAGCAACTGTTTAACTGCCAGTTACTACACAGACTGAGCATGCCAGATAATGACCTAACAGTGTTGCCGGCAGCGATTGCAAACCTCATCAACCTCAGGGAGCTTGATGTCAGCAAAAACAGTAAGCAACGTAACCACTCATTTTACTGTATGTCTTCCAGTTTTCGTCAGAAATGTCACTCAGGTTGGAAGTGTTTAAGGTTAAATGGGTCATTTCAAACTGTTGTTCAGATCTTACTGCTGAGAGCTGAAAACTGATCATAGCCACTGGTTCAGTGACCTGTCAAGTTCAAATGTCTGAGTGTAACCTAGTTGTGTGTTGTGTTGTCGTGACTGCTATTGACATCAATCAGTGAAACGAAAGAATTAGCGAAAAAAGAAGATGTTGTCAGGAAAGAGTTACATAAATGATACTGTGTTTCGATTGCTTCAAAGATACTGTGTGGTAAAATGCTACAGCATGTTTCATTTACCACGTTATGTCACAAGACTGCGTCACTCAGAGTCTCAGATGTGACGGATAGGGGACAAGCCCAGACCTGCAGTATACTAGACACTTTCATTATAGTGCAGTGTTGTAGAAGGGACAAAAATGAGCTAGATGAGGCTCCACTGAGCTGATTCTCAGACTATGAGAGTATCTGTACAAGGTGCTCAACTTAAAGTGTCTTGTCAGTGGTTTCATAGAGAGGGAAGTGACAACATTTCATGAAGTGTGACATTTACCTCTTTGATGGTTAAAATTCATACTGTTAAATATGGTTAAGAGCTTTGAACTAGCTCTTTAAATGTTGCTTGTTTGATGAAAGCTTTCCACTGTCAATGTTGCTCTAGTTAGAACAAACAACTGCAGAGTAAAGTGTCTGAAGGCTTGACAGTTCTAATAGCCAGCTGCATAAAGGTTCAATCAGGTGACTGTGCTATTTTTAAAATTTCAGTATTTACATAACAGCCTGTTGCATATTTCTACAAAGTGCTTTGCTTCAGACATGTCAGTAATTACACATCGATCTCAGTATCTGATATTTTCTTTGTGCATCCCAAATGGATGTTAAGCACCGCAAGCTAAAACTGTCAGCGGTGCAGGTTACTGTATTAGATGGTTGATCTTCACTGTATGACCTTAAAACTAAGCAGAGTTGAAGATGACTATGCTCAGCAAAACCCTTTCATGGTGAGAGAAAGGTTAAAAATGTGATTCTAACATAAATGAATGAGTAAGGAGACAGCCTAGATTAAACAGATGTTGAAGGATGTGGTGGTGTTTTCATGAACCAGAGTTGCATGGGTCGTGTTGACATTAAAAGTAGCTTATCCTTTCTCACAAAGCACTCTGTGCTAAGTGTTGTGGACACAAAACAAAGTGGGTGGAAATAAACCTCGAGACTTGATCATGTTCTCTTTCTTGCAGTTTGCTCATTGTGGATGTTTCTTGAGAACTTGCAGACTATCACTCAGTGGTCTTTCATTTTTTTTCTTCTTCCTTTCCTTCTCTTTTATTATGTCACCTTAAGCGCTCTTTCTCTGTGCTTGTTTAGAGAGGAAAGGTGCCGAACCACTCTTAATGTACCTTGAGCACACACAGTTCAGGCAGAGAGCCTTCCTGCTTGTACTCACAATCCACCGAGCGCTCACAAACCAACTGTGTTTAACATTCACAAAGCTTCTCCTGCTAAACATAAGCAAGATGGCTTTCATTATCCCTCATCTTTTTGATTCTGACAGGAGTCATTTGTTTTGTGCCAGCAGTAATAAAACAGTTACGATACAACATTGCAGATGTTTAATCTGTGCTGTGTAGCTGTCATATTTTTTAAACCAGTTATGGTAATTTGTGTCTGGTATTTCTCTCTAGGTATCCAGGAGTTTCCAGAAAACATCAAAAACTGCAAAGTCCTAGCTATTGTAGAAGCCAGTGTGAATCCCATATCCAAGTGAGTACAGCACAGCCTTCTAGCCTTCCAGCTGTTGATCTGTAACTAACTACATTTTGGTTTAATGTGGCACATGCACATTTTGAGGCTTTGTGTGAGTGATGTTATTCCTGTACTTTATGTGTTGTCAGGCTCCCAGAAGGCTTCACGCAGCTTCTGAGTCTGACGCAACTCTACCTGAATGATGCCTTTTTGGAGTTCCTACCAGCCAGCTTTGGCAGGTCAGTCTGTTCGGTTTGGATCAAGATGAAATTGTTTCTTAAAAAAAAAAAAAAAAGCTGAAGTACAAACTGTACATTCAGGCTTTATTGTTTGACTGTGGTATTAAGTGTATGTTTTGTGTGAAGCCACATTTAGCAGTTGATTGGGTCATGACACTGACATGGCGATTGCGTAAGAATGATGACTGTGAATCTAATTTTAGTATTACAAGGGGAAGTGTGTAGTTTACTCTTTCTATGGAATTAAATTTTGTAAAGGCATCTCTTAAAATCTTTGCTCCAGTTTAAAAAAAAAAAAAGACTTCCTGCAGGGAAAGATCAGAAATGCCCAAACATATCTTACATTTGAGAGAATGACTGGCTTGATGAGGTTAGACCAGCCTGTGAGATTTCCTTCCACTGCCTAATCTGCAGTACTGCTGCGTGGTATACTGACAAAATGTTGATCGTGACTTAAGACCAGCATATGTCATCTTCACATTATAATGGTTACGTTGATGCTCAGCTATTTGGACACAAAGTGAATTTTCATAAAGTCATTATCATTCAGTCCTTGGCTACAATAAGTAATAATAATGATAATACATTACAGTCTATTAAGGCATATACATTGTAGGGCAGCCTCATATGACCATATTTTATTGATTTATTCTATAACAATCCTCTAAGATCTATTTTCGCTTCATTATTTGCCCCATGTCAAGTTATTATTTCGGTGTACTTGATTTATCATGTTAAAGATTATGATTCATGCTGATTTGTCAAATCTGTCATTTTAAGGGGCAGTCCCTTCTCTTGAAGGTTAAACAGGTTATTTCATCAAAACCAGTGCAATTAGTCATGCTTCTATAGTTTGTAGTTTACACAATACTTCGTGCGGAGCCCTCTGATTACACAAAACATGTGACGTGAGACGCCCACGTGGGTGTTAGCCCCACAGGCCCATTTCCTCTCACTAACACTCCCCTTCTACTTTCTGTATGGGCACCCTGCTTTAGTGCAAGAGATAATTACACCAGATCCTTTGTTTGTTGAGTGAAGTTACCAACAGAAAAGACCCTGTCATGTAGTCACATGTCATAGCTGGTTAGTAGCAAAGCACTAAGAATAATTGTGAAACTAAGTATGGCAGTAAACTGATCTCACTAACTCAAGTAATTAATGTAAATATAGGTCACTGCACTATGAATATCAGATGCTTGACAGTGTAATTTGAATATGTGTTGTTGACATTGGCTCTTTACTTGGTTGCAGGTTGACTAAATTACAGATCTTGGAGCTGAGGGAGAACCAGTTGAAGATGTTGCCAAAGTAAGTGTTTTTTTTGTTTGTTTTTTTTTACCTCTCATGTTTTCCAAGCATCATACATTCAGAAACACAAAATAAAAGAGCAGCGTCACTGTGAGTGTCATGTTTGCGTCCTGACGCACGTCATGAATTTTTACCCTTATTACTTCCTCACTGTCTCCTTCCTCTCACAACCCCAGCAACATCTCTGCCGAGTCCTCCATCCTGCCTGCCTCCCCACACCTCTAACTGTAGTATTAAATTCCACAGTGTTACATAAGAGCCCCCTTTACTTGGCTGCTTGCGGTGACAGGTTTTATAATCCTCTTCTGAGATGGTGGTGAGGGTTATTTCACCATTTGAGAAGGTTAGAGTGCCGCTGGGAGACTAAATGTCCCACGAATATTTGAGAAAGCTCCAGGTGACTGATGGGGTAGCTACTTTCCCTTTCTGTATTCACTCATGCTTCACTTGCTGTATCATTCCATTTTATGTTTTTCCCATTTTCTCAGCAAAAATGTTTCCCTATTTGCCTTTTTTGTCCTTCTTCCCTCTGGCTGAGTTTTCTTTTGTTATCTCACTCACTTTCCTTTTTCTTATTTTTCACCAACTGACTGACGGGCCCATCGGTTTTTAAAGTGCAGTGCAGTGCTGGGGCTCAGAGCGGATCCTCTCTTCTCGCTGTGTTTATGTGACAGAGGCCAGACCTGTTAAAGGCTGGAGCCCTGACAAAGAAAAGGACTAATGATTGGGAACGTTGCCAGAGCAACGCACAAGCATTTCAGAGATGTAAACAAATGTGTGCATGCACAAAGGGGGGCAGTGGAAGTCTTTTCAGAGCTTCCACATTGAAAGCGCAGCCTCTTCTCTCTCAGTGCACAGACACACACCAAGCACATGCATAAACTAAAAGTTTCTCTGTATTTTAAAGAAGGCTGCTGTGTTCCTCACAACTTGAGGTCATAAGCCGTGGTGTTAGTTTTTTTTCTCACTGAAGAATTAGCTTTCTAGATGAGCCAGCACAGCTCATTCTTACCCCTCTCAGCTCACATGGGGGTCTCTGGTGTTCTTGCCAACTTTGAGGTAAGAATGTGACAAAGCTGGCTAATGCTCAAGTATGTCAACATGATTAATAGTTTCATGTTACACCAAGAACAAAAAAAAAAAATCACCATAGGGCTTAAATCATATTTCTAATTTGCGCCATATGTCTGACATTCTCATTTTATGAGGAGCACCTAAGAACAAAACAGACTTACACAGTAGTGTTGGCGGGCCTTTGCTCTCCATTCCTGTGCTGAATCTCCCTCAAGGAAACACACTTCATCCCTGCTGTGAAAGTAACATCATATCTGTTCCCAAACAGATCTCAGAACGTCTCTGTTTCATCTTCAGTCATGGTCTCTTGCTTTGTTTTTGTGTGTAGAAATTTTTTTATTTTTTATTTTTTGGAACTTGTGACTCACGCAATTTTGGACATGATAAAACTACTTGTACTCCTTATCTTGCCTAAAATTGATTTGTGTACCACAATTCATTATCATGATTTCTAGAATTTAAACATCTGACTTTGGTGCATTTTATGAACAGCTGAGTGAAATGTCTTTCAGTGAACTCAGTATTTGGACTCCTGTAGATCTAACTCACTTTTAGAGACTCTTGTGTGTGGGTGAGATAAAAATTCAGTACCCAGTATTTGCTGCTGCCAATGGAGCTTAAATGCCCTCAAAGTCTTCTTGTGAATAGATTTTGAAGAATCTGAGTGTGATATTTCCTCACTATTACTCCTCAGAATGTGACTCAAGCCTTAAAGAATATTTTATCTCCAGTTTTCTGTCACTGGTGATAATTTAAATATTGTAAAAAGTTGACTAGTCCTGGTTTTTATCAGCTTGTTTACAGTGTAGCAGAGAATGTGAGACTGTGACCTGAATGTGGAGAGAAAATTCTGGAGCAAGGCTTAGGGGCTAACATACGTCACATTTTCCATTATTCAAAACATATTTCTGTCACGCCTGAGCACTAAATGGTATTTACTTCCTCACAAAATTATTCAGTAAAAGGAATAAAGGCAGAGCATGTATGCTATCCAAAATATAACCCGAAAATTAACAGATAATCTTAAAGACAAAGGAAAGTTTCTTTTGGCTTGCTTTTTGAAGCACGCTGCCCATATTGCTTGTAATCCTGCCCAATGCTTTTGTTTTATCACCAGGGTGCAGTTTAGTGTTTTCCATTCAAATAGTTGTATTTGAGTCATTTTATTTATTCCTTCACTTTTACTATCTCACTCCCTGTCTGTCTCTTGTGTCTACAGAAGCATGCAGAAACTCACCCAGCTGGAGAGGTTGGACCTGGGGAGTAATGAGTTCACTGAAGTGGTGAGTATCTGTCAGTCGGTCTGTCAGTGCCCAGGGCTCTCTACCTCTCTGGTGGTGACCTCACCTCCTCCTTCCTCCTTCCTCCTTCCTCCTTCCTTAATCTGCTCCCTTTCCTTCTCCGTCATTTTGTAAATGGAAGCTCTGTCTTTTAAGAGCACAAACAATAAGTGCTCTTTTTTTTCCTCTGCAAGATAATGTTCTTATTATACAATAATTACAGTGAAATAAATAAATTGCCTCATGATTCATTTTTAGTTTGTTTATGAGTTAGACTGTTGTCCCACCCCACCAGGCACATACACACACTCCTCCTTAAACACTCACACATAGATGCATATCACTTAATCTCCTTTGTCGTCTTTACATCTGTAGCCTGAGGTGTTGGAGCAGCTGACTGGAATCAGGGAACTGTGGATGGACGGGAACAGACTGACGTTTTTACCTGGGGTATAATTTATAGTTCTTCTCCATACTTGCATACTTTCAGTGCCTGCTGTGTCTCAAAACATCAACCTGAGATTATTTCCTGTGATTTTCAAGCTAAGTGTCTGCCTAAATCTTCATCAAAATGAACCATAGTCAGTTTACATCAGACTTTGAGGTCTGAAAACCAGCAGTGTATGAACTATAGTCTAGAAATGATTCTCTTGCTGGATGAACACAGTTAGACAGTCTGAGAGAAAAAAAATGCAGACTTTTGAGTTTGCAGATGTCCCAGTACTACTTAGAAAAAATTCTGCCACTGTTATTCTTTTCTTCAAACATAATTAATTTATAATGATGCTTTGATAGTCAAAATGTGTTATATGAGATTCATTTTTCATCCAAATGGCCAGCTTGTGTGTAACTGGGTCATAATTAAAGCATTAGTTCTGCTGCCAGCCTTTCAATAGCATCAGCTGTAATCACAGTCTGCCCTTGTAGAAGTAATGATGTCTGTCAAGCATATAAAGCAAAACTGAACACAGCAACTGTTTACCTTTTTATATAATTTTTCATTTTAAAAAAATGGAAAACACTATTTTTGCATGTTGCTCCCAGCTGAGAATCAGTTACTTAACCTCACTGCTGAGAATGTTTTGGGAATTTTTTTAATCGTGCTCAACCAACATTACTGATCCTAATGAAGAGAGGATACTGAGATATCAGTGAATTGTGTGTATAATTTCAGTGTTTCCCATAGGATTAGATTGTATTTGTGGTGGTATCTGATAAAATAACTGAAAAACATCTGGATTGAAAGACCAAGTATTCAGCATCAGAGTTATAGAATTAACATTAACTGTAACCCGCTTGCACAAGCAGTCAGTATTGAGAAACAGCTATTTACAGCGTGCTAACCTCATCAAAACCAGCTGTACTCTAACTTTAACTTCTAGCTATCTTTACTAGCTCGGCTCCTTACATGCTTGCTTATAACTTATTTATAGAGTTGGGTATCCAAGATTGACAACATTGTGTTAGGTACATAGATAGACTAACTCCTGGTTGATTCTGCTTAGAAAATCAGCTGACCACCTTCTCTGCAGGGAAAAGCCAACAACAATCCTTCCTTTTACGCATGATCATGTTTAGATCCGGAGAGGAGGGGCTATTCACAGATGGGTCTGTTATCAATGTGTTTGCGAGAAAGAGAGTGAGAGCAGGGAAAGGAGAAGTTGAGCGAATCAATGCGCTGTGCTCAGCTCTACGATGAAATAAGATTTTACCCATCTGAAATGGTGAAAGAATAGAAAATCAATATGTGGAAGTCAGTGCTGATACTGATATATACATAGATCAATTCATTGGTATAGATTCATGAATGGGAAACACTGAATTTTTCTGTGTGTCTCCTTTTATCCGTCCAGATGCTTGGGACGCTAAAACAGCTGGTATACCTGGATGTGTCCAAGAACAACCTGGAGATGGTAGATGAGCAAATCTGCGGCTGTGAGAGTCTACAGGACCTCCTACTCTCCAACAATGCCCTCACGCAGCTGCCCGGCTCCATCGGTGAAGATTACAACACGCACACACACACAGAAACACCTTATTTGAAGAAAATCCAATATGAGACACCCTAACTCCCTTTTAGCTATTGCCAATACTTTTTTAAAATTCCTGGGTCCATGCCTGTGTTGTATTTTAGTACTCTTATTCCCCTAGATGACCTGACAGTGTTTTTACTGTGCAGCTAAAATGCGTTTTCATAACACTAAAAGGCCATCAACTTTCAAGAATCATACTGGAAGAAATCATTTCAGAAGAGATTGCAATTACCATCTCTTCAGTTCCAATATAATCTCAGTTGTCCACAGTGCAGTAGTGCCAAGATGTTAAGTTACACCCAAAGGAAAAAAAAAGTGTTGGTTATAACAAAAATCTCAAGCATGATTATAAAACATAATCTATCTCATAACTGCTTCTTTGTGGGTTTTTTTATCTTCCTTATTTTTATATCTTCCTTCTCAGATATCGTCAGTTTTTTTCTGTTTTAGTTCCTTTCGCCGTCACTGATAAATTAAACTTATATCACATTTATATCAATCTATGGCCTGACCAAACTGATAATATGGATATTTGTAATTCATCCCTTGGGAGAGCCGTAATCTTCATGAGTTAAGACGAGACTAATAAAATCAGATGACTCCAGATGGAGTGCCATAGATATCCAGGTTGATTACTACTAAACTGATTACTGTATTGACGATAGTATGACTCAATCCAATTAACTGCTGTAATTGATATTCCTCTTTGTGGTGCAACAGCAAGTGATAATCAATAGCTGCCCTGAGCTGTTGTATGCATCTCTCTAACACTCTCTGTTCCCCTCTCTCTTTCCCTCTTTCTTTAGGCTCACTGAAGAAACTGACCACGCTGAAAGTGGATGAGAACCAGCTGATGTACTTGCCAGACTCTGTCGGAGGGTGAGTGTTACAGCAGCAGCTTTAATATCAGCAGAATAAACCCTGAGATCAGTGGATTACTGTGCTGTTTTCATCTGCCATTCACTGATCACGTGAAACGTCTGTCAGATATTCCCATTAAACATAATGTGTTCTATTGCTTTATTTGTTTTGGTCTAATACGGACTATATTGAGTAACTGATAAAGGGCATGATTATGAAGCCTGAATGACAATAATGGAATGTCATGGTTCTGCCATATTGATTCTTGGAAACCGTTGAGGTTTGCTTTATTGAGGAGGAGCCGATGATAATCTTTGCCCTGATGACCCTCCGATACAATACTGACAGATTAAATCAGCCGCCGCTGTTCTCAGACTGATGCTGTCTGCAGCAGGCAGGTAAACCCAGCAGTCAACAGCTGCTGAGGCTATAGTAAGAGAGCCCGGCTGACATGTTGACCCTCCATCTACTCTGAATCATTGTGGTCCAGCACAAAGATTAGGCTCCAATTTAATCCATCTATGGTTTTTTTGTTTTTTTAATCTGTCCTCTCCCACAGCCATGAAAGAAACATATCTACAGCAACTGTCAATTACAGTTACAGCTGTACAGTTTTGTTTTTCATCCATTGTTACCTAACACCGTCAATTATCCCTTATGTTAGAATGTGTCTCCTTGTGTACTTTGACACAGATTATCTGACAAAGCCTATGGTTTAGTGTAATCCCATGCAAGGATTTTAGATTAAGCAAGCTGATTTTTTCATTTATATGTAGCTGATTTTATTCAATGCACTGTTGGTGCCCTGTGTTGTTTGTCCCTGGTCTATATTCAGCAGGCAGGGGGTGAAATCCTGTGTTTTGGAGTTTGATGGTACTATGACACAGTAGCTCTCTCGCAGGTCACACTCACTTTGCATTCATCTGAATCCCCAGAGTGCATTTGCATTTTTCATTCAGTAGAAAGCCCCAGCTGCACTGCACTTCTCTGTCAACCTGGGTTCAGTTTGAAATGTTACTGTTTTTAAATCATGTCCATGAAGCTTTTAAGATGCATCAGCTTTGGTGTAAATGTCTTTGAACATTTCACTGATAATGTAAGATGTTGTCACACTAGCTGGTCTGGACCAAAGGTGATATCAGTTCTTGTTTGAACAAATCATTCTGAAGAGCATGAGCAAGAACATTATCTAGCCCTTTCTTGTGTATTTGTAGGTCTTGTATTGTTGGTTTGCAGTATTTTGCCACTGTAGCACACAGTTATACTGAAGTATTGCTCAGTTCTTTTGTAGAGAAATAAAGACACATTTCTCAATCTCAGGGTGCCCGGTAATACTACTTTGTTTGACAGACAAAGAGATCTTATTTTACCATGTTGGCATTCCAAAATCTGTGACATAGTATGTAAGGCAAGGCAAATGTGTTTGTATTGCACATTTCATACACAAAGCGGCCCAAAGTCCTTTGCATAATGCATTTATATTGTAAAAGAAAATGGCATAAAAACATCTGGTTCATGGTGAGTATTTAAGACTCTGCTAAAGGCTGTGCAGAATGTAAAAGTCTTTAACTTGGATTTAAAGATGGTCACAATCAGTGCAAGTCTGTTATCTGCTGGACGTTTGCTCCAGCTCTGTGGTACGCAGTAAGTGCTGCTTCTCTTCATTTAGTTTACTCTCAAGGGACAGATAGTAGCCCTACCTGATGACCTGAGAAGACAAGACAGTGAGTGTGTCAGAGGTGTATTTTGGTCCTAAGCCACTGAGGGATTTATAGATGAGCATCAGAACTTTAAACTAGGACTCAGGGAGCAGCATTCTGAATGAGCTGAAGTAGCTGGGTAATGTTTTTTTGGGAAGAAGAGAGAAATGGCCTTTACAGTTATCTAACCTTCTAGAAAATAACACTATATACAGTACTTCTATCACATGGTTAAAGTCCTTCTGTCTTTCTCCTCTGGCTTCCTCTCATAGGCTAACATCTCTGGATGAGCTGGACTGTAGTTTCAATGAGATCGAAGCCCTGCCCTCTTCTGTCGGCCAATGTGTCAACATCCGCACCTTTGCTGCAGATCATAACTTCCTTACCCAGCTTCCCCCTGAGGTGAGTGTGCGCATTAGTGCATATATGATATGATATATATATGATATCCGTTGAGTGGCACAGCATGTCAGCATGCTCATCTGTAACCGCTAGCGTGGCTCTGAATCCTGTGTTTTTTTCCCCTCGCAGTTGGGCAACTGGAAGAATGCAACTGTGCTGTTTCTACATTCCAACAAGCTGGAGTCTTTGCCTGAGGAGATGGGTGACATGCAGAGGCTCAAGGTCATCAATCTTAGCAACAACAAGTGAGTCTGGACTGACAGTGTTCATGCATAGAGAGTCAAGTGTGGGGGCAAGAAGTAATTCTATTTTTTTCTGTTTTGGATTATTGCTATCTAAAAGAAATTTTTTGAGCAGTATTCTATTTTACATTATTATAATTTAAAGCAGTTTGAGTTTTGTTCCATTGATCAGACAGAATAAGACATTTAAAGATCACCAACATTTTTCTCTATTTTCTGACATTTTTAGACAATTCATCATTCAGTCAAGACAATAATCAGCAGATTAATCAGTAGATAAAAATATTCTGGATTTGTAACACTACTCATTTTAAAAGTAGCTTTTTGGATGGCGTTCCTGAGGCCTTGCAGTTATTGCTTCACCATGAAAATTGGTGAGAACAAAAAAAAGCAAAAGAGTGTCTCTTGGTTTCACTCTTACAAGAGCACACACGCAGTCTGAAATCTAACCTGCTAATTACAACATCATGACTGAAGGATCTTAATTCTGGCCAGAATGAAAATGAGTTTGGAAGCTGAGGACTGATTGAGGATTTAATCAGGGGTTTTCCATTCCTTGTGTCTGCTCTGTGCCAAATACACTGAATAACTTTGGCCACCACCCCAGAGCACTGACATTTTTTTAAGTAAAAATGAAATACGGCTACCAACTCACTTTATAGTGGGGTCCTCACTGATTAAATTTGCCTTACATAATGAAATTGATAGACCTTTTTTTTTACCTTAACATGCATTGGGTTTGCGAGTCAAGTAGGTTGCTGGTGCAAGATGACTGAGCACCTGTGTTTTTGTTCCACTGCAGGCTGAAAAATCTTCCTTACAGTTTCACTAAACTGAACCAGATGACTGCAATGTGGCTGTCTGAAAATCAGGTAAGATCACATGTATTATGTCACAAGTTCACAGGTCTCACAGCTGTCGGCCAATGATGTTCTGTTGAGACTGTAATGGCAGTAGGATACGTGACTCGCCACTGCATTGAGCTATAAGTTAATCTACCTAGGTCAAGTAGCTCACAGGAAAACATATTAAAAATGCAGCAAACCACTTCCAGGACATTCGATCTAAACGTGCCAAATGGCAATGTAGGTCAGACTTGGTGATACCCTAAACTCTACATCTTTAAAGTGTAGGAGGATCCTAATGAATGTCCTGACCATAGAAAATGTTTAAGGGCCACAGTATGGTGATCTAGACAAGGCTGTCAAGCCTGTCAAAGTGATATGACACAAATCTGAATGACGGACAAAGCCAGTTTGTGAGATAAGGCAGCAGCGGCTATTCGGAAGTAAAGCGGGCACAAACAGATCAAGGTTACCAGGCAAGTTGTGGTACGTGAAAGTTGGACTTCAGCCCTGGCTAATGTGGCACTCGACAAGATAAGCTTAACAGAGGTGGAAATGCTTGAGTCTGGTCAGCTCATGTATGAGGAAGTGACTTGAAGTCCAACTTTGTCATAGCAGTATAGCTTTGCATGGGAAAGGAATTGTTGAGCTACCAAACTTATTATTTGTGCAGAGGCAAAGTGAGGTTAGAGAAGACTGCATTGCTTCAGTGTGTTTTTTCCAGCTTATAAATATTTCTAAATTACAGTCTGTTGATTCTTACCGCATTCTCAAATCAATTATTCATGCCTTTTCCTCATCCTGGCCGGACTATTGTTAAGTCTCTGTTCAAATGTCTTAACAAAAACTGCAGCTCTATCAGAGCACTGCAGAAAAAACTGTTATTCAGAACCAGCCATAGAGCCCACATTTCCCCTGTCCTGGCCTCACGTCAGCTGCCTATTGAGTACAGAATCAAATTTTAGAATTTTCTTATCGTTTACAAGGCTCTCTACAGACAGTCTCCTGCTTACATTTGTGAATTCTTAACAGGATGCTGCACAGAATCTAGAGTCATATAACCAGGGCTTTATGGCTCTCCCTTGGTTCAAGACCATGGGTGACCAAGCTTTTGTCTCCAGGCTCTCAAAAAAGCTCTCATACAGACATGAGGTCTGTCAGTGTGGCTGTTTTTAATCACGTGTGTGATCTTATTTGTACAATCAATTCTTTTATAAAGGCTTTCGGGTCATTACAGTGAATGAAAATGTTTCCTTCAACGTCACTAACTTTTTAAGAACTTAATGACACCATGAAGGGGCTATATAAATTAGCTTCACTTACTAAGAGTCGGGAGTACAGCACCTGTTGTGTGGCAGAAATGAAACCCAGGAGAGACAGCAAGCAGCTCAAGGATACTGTTGGGCAGATGCCACAATGGTGGCAGGGCCTATGGGACACTGATGGAGCTTAAGGCAACTTCATCAAGGAATGGATGACAGGAAGAGGCACCCTGATGTACTTAAGTAACATCCCAGTCGAAGCAGATTACAGGGAAGAAAGAAGAAGAAGAAACTCAGTTCGAAATAACTATTGGGGGGGTGGGGGGGGGCATTAAATTCATCATCATCATTTCCCCCCATGGTTATGTGTCCTCCACTTGACCAGATTTAAGTCTTTTTATGTACTGGTGATGTACTCCAGTTTACTTGCCATGCTAAAGTGAGGCACAGGGAACAGCAGGGCACTTTTTGAGCACTTAGTGTCTCGACAAAGCTCTGTTCATTGCAGACAGCACACTCAAACCTACTTTTTGTCTCCCACAGTCAAAGCCCCTGATCCCTCTCCAGAAAGAGGAGGATCCAGAGACGCACAAAACTGTGCTGACTAACTACATGTTCCCCCAGCAAACCAGGACTGAGGACTGTAAGTACTGTGCACTCAACAAGACTTAATTTCTCTTTTATTTTCTTTCATGATTCATCTGACAGACACTCAAACTGCACATTTTCCTGACTTGTTTTCATTAATGAGTGCTTAGTAGTAGTGTTGGGTATTAAAGATTGGGGCTCATTAAGCAGTCAGTTCTACCAAGCATTCATGCAACTCGACTGATACGAGCATGATTTCTAAAGACAGAGCAGATTTTTTTTTTTTTATGTCAAATTCTCAACCACCACTATGACTGCAACTGCCATCTTTATTGTAGCAGTCCAAGAGGTGACCTGCAAGGATCCCTGTATGCATATTTTATGAGGGACCTCGTTACCTGAGACCAGGAGAAACACTGCAGAAGAAACACTAGTCCTCTTCTCTTGTCAAGCATCTGTTAGTTTGGTTAGGTTTCCTATTGCATCAGACAGCTTGCACTGACCCTGTTGCATCTTAGCTTCAGAGTAATTAGTGGTTCAAGATCTGCACGCTTGAACCACTGAAATGGTTGAGAGTCAGGTGCTTTATTTTTGAGACAAAAATCGATGTGTTGCACCACCAGGAAAGTTACTGTGTCTTAGCTCTGGCCTCTGTTTGCTATGTGGCAGTCATCTGCTTTATACCATTTTCCTTAGTTAAGTACCAGGGATTTTTCCAAAAGAGCTTTTATCTGTTTCCTCGTGCTTTCCTGAGAAGCTGGAATAAGTCATGACCTCACTGCAATTATTATGTTTTACAACTTGTTGATATGGAGAGCACACACCAGGTGACTCATATTATCCACTGTGTGTTCGCAATCTGATAAGGTGTGTTAGGTTGTAGAAAACTAGAGCCTTCATATGATCTTATTTCAACTAAGATCACCTTATCAAAATTTAGTTGCATGCTAGCAAGCATTCTCTGGTCATTGAGTATCTACGTGGAGGCAAAGAGCTTTTTAACACAGGAAACCACAAAGACTGACATTCTAAAACTTAAATGACCGCTTTGAAATTATAGTGTTTAAACATATGTGAGTGCAAACTTGAGAAAATTAAATCAACAAAAACAGGATGGGGTATATTTGCAATGATATTGGTCAAGTTTCAGATTTGTGTCACCAGTTGACAGACACTGACACAACAGAGAGCAGATGAACAATGCAAGATGCTATTGCAGAGTTTCAGGAAAGCGGCACTGTTACAACCACAACCATCATGACGTCATTTTCATAATAATCATGATCCTGCTTCTCTCTTGCCAACATGTTGGAGTCATACAGGCGTGAGATTGAGTTGAATGCTTAGTAGTTACAGATTTCTGTGTTGGCATATTGTTGTATAGGGTTTACAGATTGTTATATTCACAAGAAGTTACAGCAAATTATATTAATGTTTTTGCTCTACTGGCAAGCAATAAACTTGCCCTTTTGTATTTTAGAATTTAGCAGGATTTCTTGTCAAACTGTTGAATGTACAGTGATGTCAGTTTGAAGCACAGGGTCAAGCTTTTCAAAATATTGTTCTGTAATTTTTTCAAACTCTTTCATTTGAATGTAGTTCATCAAAACAATACTTCTAAGAGTTTAAGGGCTTAACCTCTGAATTTCAAGTTCCTCTGCAACTCCGTCAATATATTGGCAGGCCTCATGTTGTCTTTGCACCATCTTGTGGTCAAAGTCTGACTTGCATGAATTGAACTCAGTGGGGATGGCTTACAAAGCCTTAATTAAAAACTAATAAATTATACTCATTCTAGTCTCTGCATCTTTTTTCCTTCCAGACATTCCCAACTCTGACTCGGAGAGCTTCAATCCGGCTCTCTGGGAGGAACAACGCAAGCACCGAGCTCAGGTGGCCTTTGAGTGTGACGAGGACAAGGATGAGAGAGAAACACCCCCAAGGGTTAGTGGCACACATTTGTCACTGTTCTCATAATTGGGAAAGGAAAATGACTGCAGTGACATGATTTACCACAGCTGCAAGAGCCATTGTCGTAAAGTCTGGCAAGAACCTTCACTTTGTAGTAGCTGTTTTCATGTTAAAGCTCTCTTTTGTCCCATTTTCTGCAACAAAACATCATTACCTAGTTTGACAGGTGGCACTAAGCATAACCCTACAAGTTTTAAAAACATGTATCCTTAGTGCCTGTTTATCTAAGGGAGATGTGTCTGGTTGATAACTGAATGCACCTCATGCACATCATTCTCCATGTATTTCCCATTGAACACTGTATGGTGGGTAGGTTATTTTAACTTGAAGTCTGCTTGTACTCTTCTAGGAGGGAAACCTGAAGCGCTACCCTACACCATACCCAGATGAGCTGAAGAACATGGTGAAGACAGCCCAATCTGTAGCTCACAGGTTGAAGGAGGATGAGTCCGGTGATGAGTCGGGGAAAGAAGCAAAACCAATCGAAAGAAACCACATTGGAGTGCAGGACGTGGGTGTTAAGGTCAGCTTCAGATAAAATGAGATTTTTGAAAGCAAATGTCACTTTCATTTCTCCTCACTTTAGTTCCTTGTTAATAAACTACATTTTGTACATATTTTTGATTCAAAATGACTTCTTGGATTGTTTTTGTGCAGGTGATAGAGGCTCCTTGCCCCAATGGCATGGCTTCAGACATGGAGCCCCAAGTATCCAATAACACATGTGCCCAAAACCCCCCTGCACCGGAATCAAAAGACACTTCAGACACGTCTTACAGCTCTCAAAAAGTCCCTCTCAAATCTTCAGAGGGCTCTATGATGAACCATGAGGACACACTGGAGGTACCCGAATATTTAGCCCTTGAAATTATTAGGAGTTCTCACAATTTCACAAACAAGAAGTACAGGAAGTGCATTTTAAAGCTTTATCTGAAAAATTCAGCTTAAAGAAAAAGATTCTGTTTTTCTTCAGGATTCTGAGGAGCTGTCTGATGAAGAAGAGGAGATGAAAATTGCAGAGATGAGACCCCCTCTTATTGAGATTTCCATCAACCAGCCTAAAGTAGTGACTTTAAGTAAGGACAAAAAAGGTAAACGTTTTGTTTGAGTCACTGAAATGAAGTATTTTAAGGGGAAAATTAAACATGACAAGTGACATTGCCAGGATATAGTGCGCTGACTGATATTTCTGATCAACAGATGATGGCAAAGATGCAGACTCTTTGCTGGATGACACAGTGGCCAACAGCAACCAGAACAACAGTAACTGTTCATCACCATCACGCATGTCCGACTCAGTGTCTCTGACCACTGACAGTAGTCAGGACAACTCTCTGTGCACCCCTGAGAGAGAGTCTAAGATTCCCTTCCTCCCAAAAAGCCGGTCAGTACCATTCCTCAGCATGGAGTAACTTGGAGACAAACATGGAGAATCTTCCTACTGCTGTTGTTACAGATTCTGATGTCTTTTTCTGTGTTGTAGGCAAGAAGATGAGAATATGAACCAGCCTAAAGACACCACCCCTCTCCTCCATAACGGTAACGGCTCTGAAACATCCCTTCAGGCCCTTTTGAAAACCCAGCAGACCCCGCCAGAAAAAATGGGTGACTATGATCTGTCCATGGAGGCCAGACTGGCCTTCATTGAGAAGGGAATTAACAACGGCATGGAGGACACCTACACCAAGTGGGACCAGATCAACATGAACGTGTCCAAGCTGCCAACTGACAACATGGTTCAGCTGGACGAGCTGGACAAAACTAAGAATGGTTCAGTATCCCGAGAGGACTTAGACAGTAAGCAGGGTTTTAGCAATGACAACTTGGAGCATTTACAGAATGGAAACCAGCAGGTCACTGACTGCATCAGTAGTCTGGGGAACAAAAGCCAAGCAGTGAGAGTGGAGACATCTGCTGTGCATGTGGCCTCGACAGGCGTGACAGCCAGCAGTGACATGTCCCTGTCTCGCAGCACAGAGGAACTGTCTCCAGAGAAAAGATGCCATCCCCCGCAGGTGATGAAGTCTCACAGTGTGAGCAACATAGAAGCAGGGGGCATGAGGCTATACTCCTTTGATGGGGATGACGACTCCTATGATACAGCAGCAATGACTAGGATGGCAGGAGCTGGCCCAGGGCCAGGAGCTCAGGGCCAGAGCATAGTCAGGAGCAAGTCAGCTGGTCAGTTACTCAATGACCAGACTCTCCAGATCTACCCCAGCTCCTCTGCATCCTCTTCAGACCTGCTTTCTTCCTCTAAGCCTCCTGCCAGCACCAGCAAATATCCGGTTCCCTCCAGCATGGCCATGGGCATCGCTCCTCCTCAATACAATATACAGTACGCAAGCAGTGCCATGCCTAAAGAGGGCCTCTGGGCTCAGAGGACGCCCATGCCCCCAGAACACCAAGGCTACCTCCCTTCTCCTCCACACTCACTAGCCAACACCAACTACTCCAATCGTAATCAGGCACCTCCTTACCCTCTACAGCCCCAGCAGAGGGGGCCTCCCATGGCTCCCAAACCCTCTGGGGACATGTGGGCTAAGGAGAGACTTCTTTCTACTGGCAGCCAGACTAGGAGCAGCACTCTGCAGAGGCAAAGCAGCACTGCCTCCACAGCTTCCATGGGCGACCCAAGGCGCATGCAGATGCCGAGGGGGAGTACATGACATACAGGGACATTCACACCCTTGCAAGAGGGCCTCTGGCAATGAGCCAGGCCATGCAGAGGCCCCTCTCAGCTCGCACTTACAGCATTGATGTACGCGGAGCTTCCAGACCTCTCAGCACCCGACCGCAGCCCCACGAGCTTCCAGAGAGGACCATGTCTGTCTGCGATTTCAACTACCAGCACAGCAGCCCCAGCAAGAGGCCCAACACCAGGGTGAAGTCCGAGCACTCACTCCTGGACGGTCCTGCACAGGTACCAGGAGGAGTGGGAGCAGGGAGGGTGCCAGCAGACTGGAGAGACCAGGTGATGCGGCACATCGAGGCCAAGAAAATGGAAAAGGTAAAAAGTACTAGTACGATAGAATGTATTACTGTTTTTTTTGTCCTCATTATTACAGTTTCAGGGTAGAATTAGTTTTTAACCAGTGTTTTTGTAGTGGTTAACCTGCGACCAGATCATTCCCAGGACCCAACATAATGAATATTATCCTCCTTATACGCAGTATAAGTCCAAAGCCTGTTATAGCGTTGCTTTACATTAGTTTAGAATATTCTGATAGTGCCAGAAACCATCACAACATCATGTGAATAAAACTAAAATAGTGGGATCTTTCACTCAAATAAAAAAAACATCCTCACATCCCCATAGCTTTGCAGATAGCTTAGGTCTTATTTTTTTTCTTTGTTCAGAGTTATCTTTCTCTTAGATTTCTGCTGCCAGACTAAAATAATGAATGTGAAAAGAACTTTGTTGATGATCCTCATAGAAATGAACAATTACATGTAAAAATTCAGAAGCAGTGCATCTTTCTGGAAACAGTGTTGCAGATGATTCACATCATCACAACATTTTTCACTGGAACTACTTTCTACTGAAGAAATAGTCTGTGCTGCTGACAGTGTTAGGTGGATTCTGGAAAGAGATGTTGCTGGATTTTTAAAATGTAATGTTTCCGTGTTGTGAGCACCACAAATGAAATTTAATTCACCTCTATAGTATAGCAGTATCTCAAAACCTGGACAAATAAAACCAAAACTATCTGTATTGCTAAATTCCATTACAGATTTTGGGTGAACTGACCCTTTAATGTGAAGTGAACACTTTATACAAGCCTACTAACCCTGTGTGCAAAATGTGTCTGATTCACTGCATGTTTTTTCTGTATATCCTGTAAACCTTTTTTGTTGTGTCTTTTATGTTACTCTCATTTGGTGGATTGCATGGCCACCGCTGACATGTCGGTTGGTGCTGGTTGCTCCATGTCGTCCCTCTGTTCAGAATGCGCTGTCTCGCTCCTATAATTCCAATAATGCTCCGCTGAGCTGGTCTCACTATGGCAGCTGTAGGGATATGCATGCCAGCCGAGGGTCTCTGGTCTATAGTGCCAGAGAGGGACAGGCCTACGGAGCTCTGGGCTTCTGTGTGAGTACTGTGAACTTGTAGTTCGCTCCTGCAGCTCGTACTAAGCCGGGGCTTCCAGACTGTGCTAGTTTCACATCCCTTAGAAGATAAGGAAATGTCTGTTTCCTTCTCTCCTTGATGTTGAGAAGTGATCACTGACCCTCAAAAGCCATCTTTCACTTGTCCTTTTATAGACAAATGAAAGTATACGTTGGGGGAGAGAAAAGTCTCTCCCAACGTCTGATTTCTCACAACCACAAACCCTTCCTAGCACATGTGATGTTTTTAAATAGATGGATTCTAACAGGGTATTTGTGTAGTTCTTTCATGTTATAGACTTGTTTAAAAGGGGCCTGCTTGTTTTTTGTACCATCATCCAGTTGGTTTAAGAGCTTTACTGCTCTGTGGTAGAATCAGTGACAGACCAATCAATACAACAGAAAGCTGGCCGATTTGATTAAGACTGCTACAGAGCTGTAGTTCATTTAGAAATTATTTAAAATCTACTGAACCTACTTCCTCACAAAACCTGTGAGGAACCCATCTGTGGGTGGCATACTTAATTGTCCATCTCATGTAAGGGAACAAAAAAAATGTTTCTGTCTGTTGCATAATGGAAAGCTCAGTGACACATTCACAGCAAGTCTGAATCCAACTGATAACAAAAAGTGTCACCCTAAGCTGTGATGTAACAGGCATGTCTGCAGAAATTAAGCTCTTTTTTTAAACTTGGTTTCTCTCGAAGGAAACTCTATCTTTGCTTTGATAACCAGATATTTAATATGAGCATTATACATGGTACACAACGCCCCCTTTTAAACCTGCCAGGTTCTTTAACATCATAAGTGTCCCTGTGTGTTCTCCCTCCACCCTGCCATACTCCGATCATCCTGTGATTGTAATGCATCTCAGCAACTATGATTTTCATCTCCTTTAACTGTACTTTAAATCCTCATTTTGCTCATTCATCATCTTCAGTCCAACTTTCGATCGCTTCAGAATCACTTCATAATCTCTCACTTTGTGTGTGGGGGATGAGAAGTGTGTTTGCCAAAGGTAAGTAGTAGATGTCTGCATCTAAGTGATCTAGAAAGTGGGTATTAGAATCTGTAGAAGAGGGTAAAAAAAACCTTTGTCTCCAGAGATGTCTGAGTGTTGTATAACCTCTTCCCTTCTTGACATTATGATTCACTTTATCTTCAGCAAGCTAATACTCAGAATTACATGCTGCTTAGAGTCTGAATAGAAACTAAGCACAGTTTAATCTCAGCTTTTCATCATTTTAATCACATGTGTGCCGCCGTTCTCCTCAAAATCAACACCTCACTGCCTAATGTCATTACCCGACATGACAAAATGTCGATGTCAGTATCTAATTGCGTGTCTTGTCTATTATCCTTGGTTTTAAATGAGTTTTAGTGGGCCCAGTGTTATTAATCATTACTTTCTTCCATTTCAGGACGATGTGTACAGTCCTCAAGGGCAGCAGAGCTACACTATGGACCCCCACAGAAAAGTAGGTGTTCCACAGGTAGAGGCAGATTTCTGGCTGCAGAGCAAAAAAAAAAAAACAAAACAAAAGAAAGTGGTTGTGAAATTTCAAAACTAGCTGATTGTGAAATGACTTGGATCTGCAGACGTTGCCTGGCATTTTGCCACGATGCATTACAGCTTGTTTTCAAGTGAAGAAAACCCTGCTCAAACATGTTCCTGTGTTTTTGTTCTCCAGGTGCCTTTGATGAACGGTCAGATGGGCCCTTCTGTTCGTCCTCAGATGAGCCAGACACCCATGGCCCGCCACCCTTCCAGAGAGCAGCTCATTGATTACCTGATGCTCAAAGTCTCCCAGCAGCCCCAGGGGCCCCCACGCATCCCGCACGACACAATGCAGCAAGAGGTGAGGGATGGTGTTTTACTTGTATGAACACTGAGATGCAGAGAAGTGAATTTGAGGAAATTCTTTGTTGGTTGAGGATTGATTAAAGGAGCAGTTTAACATTTTGCTGCCTGTGAGAAGACAAGATCTATACCACACCTACATCTGTCCAATAAGTATGAAGCCAGCAGCCAGTTAGCTTAGCTTATCGTAAAAACTGGGAACGGGAGGAAACAGTTAGCCTGGCTCTGTCCAAAGCTAATAAAGTCCTCCTACAGAACCTCTAAAACTCACTAATATCATGTCATATGTGGTTTCTTTGATGTTTATAAAAACTGGAGTGTAAAAACAACAAGTTGTGGTTTTACAGGGGGTTATATGCTGGACACTCACTTTAGATCACATGTGTCAAACTCAAGGCCCGCGGGCCACATCCGGCCCGGCGTGCAATTATATCCGGCCCACGAGATCATTTTATATTACTCTCATTAGTGGCCCGGCGATATGAAGCACTGATAACACAATAAACTACAGATCCCATAATGCAGCGCTTCAGTTGCCTTGCCGAAAGCTTCCTGCGTTAATCAAGTGCGCATTTGATTGCGATTGAAACTGAGCACACTGCGCTTTGGTGACTTTGAAGCACAAAAAAAGAATTTCGAATTGCTTCGCAACCCATTTGCCATCGACGTGGAAACTGCACCTGTGCAGATTCAGATGGAGCTGATTGAGCTGCAGTGTAATGGGACACTAAAGGCAAAGTAGGACACTGCAGGGCCCGCACAGTTTATTCACTCCATTCCCGCAGCAATGCCCCAGCTCCGTCTACATGCGGCTCGAACCTTGTGCATGTTTGGTAGCACATATCTGTGTGAGAAGCTCTTCTCAGTGATGAAGACTAACAAAAACAGCACACCCTGATAAGCACCTGCAGTCCATCCTGAGAATCTCCACAACACAGGACCTCACACCAAACATAAAAGAACTTGTTGCCAAAAAAAGATGCCAAGCATCCAGCTTTGATAAAATGACATAAAAGCAAAGAAATTCAAATGTTTTGATTTGTTATTTTAACATTTACTTAAAGCACAAGCACTGTCACAATTTTTATTTATTTTTTCAGGTGTTTTTTTAGTTTAAGTTTATTTATTCCGGAATAATATTCCTGTCTGTTTTTATTCCTATTTATGTTCAAAAAACATTTAGTTTTAGTATGTTCAATAAATGTTTATCCTGTTCGGCCCACGACCTAAACTGTGTTTTGAATTTTGGCCTCCTGTGCAATTGAGTTTGACACCCCTGCTTTAGATGGTAGGCAGATTGTGTCACCTTTGGACAGACCCATAGTAACTAAGGCAACCAGCTTTGGGCTGCTGCTTGATATCTTTACTGTATGTCTGTCAATCTTAGGCTCTAATAATCTGATATTCTTTTCACGCATGAGAATTTGAGTCATTTAGTTTCACATATACATCAGCTAGAAAGCCAGTTCTAAAAATAAGTGTAAATAAACTAGTCTATCTAACTTCCTGCTGTGGTTTGTCAAGACTAATACAGGAAATCTGTGTAATTAACAATGAACCCCTGTGAACAAATGGCTAATGAAAGTATGTGGGTGTGTTTCAGATCCGTGTGAAAGTGGAGAAGAATCCAGAGCTCGGTTTCAGTATATCAGGAGGAGTGGGAGGCAGAGGAAACCCCTTTCGTCCAGATGATAATGTAAACTCACAGTGATTATAGTTCTTACTGTACTGTACTGAAAATATGTATTGAGTTCCATCAATGTCTGTGTGATTTTAATTAAATTGTGTATATTCATTTAATATAACTTTTAAAGTTTATTTGTGCAGCTGATGACTTTCACATTTTCCATCATTTCAGGGTATATTTGTGACAAGGGTCCAGCCTGAAGGACCGGCATCCAAGATTCTTCAGCCTGGAGATAAAATAATCCAGGTATTCTGCTGCCTGTATGAAATATCACACACAAACAGGTCTGTCAGTGTCTGTGAAAAGTTTACATAGGGAGTTCTCACCAAACCTCTGTCTTTTTTCACAGGCAAATGGATACAGCTTTGTGAATATCGATCATGGGAATGCAGTGTCTCTCCTGAAGACATTTCCAAACACTGTGGATTTGACTATCATAAGAGAAATACAAGCATAGACTCAACTGAAACTGACCTCTAAAGGGGAAAGGGGGGTTAATGAGAGGAAAGAAGAAGAGAGAAATTAATGTTGACTCTCATTATTTTTATACACAGAAGAGACTGATCTGTTGATACCTGTCAGGACTATTTATACTAGAGATCTTCAGAGCCTTGATTAAACGGGGAAAACCACTGAATGTAGTGGATCAAATTGAGACGCAGCAAACATCTGCAAGTACGAGTCCTCAAAAGGCCATCACTGTGGTATATATATTTTTATACAAAAGAAGCTGAAGACGTGACCTGTTCTGATGCAAATAATTACTGTGGTCTCTGTACAGATCATCTTTTTTTTTTTTTTCTTTTTCCAAAACTCATAAATCCCTCATCGAAAATTGGGTTTCATTTCTTTGGATGGACATGAATTGACCACTAGGGGGGCAGGGCTCCCTCTCTTCTGTCATCCACTTTGCCTTTCTTTTTTTTCTTTTCACTTTTTATTTAAGATGTTGAAACCGTCGTCTGGTCTGCCGAGCGATCTTATATGGAGGACAGTGTTATGTGCTTTTCATGTGGAGACAGAAGAATGTAGATCAAGGTGGTGTTTTGATTTTGTTTATTTTGGAGAGATTAGTTTTTTTTTTTTCTCTCTTCTTGTAAGATCCAAGAGATGAGATGAAGGAATCATCCGCCCCCGCTTCCAAAAACCTGTGACCACCCTCCAGCATACAGACACCTGTCCTCAGCCCATCCCAGACATCCTCACAGCAACTCATCTGCTCAGCATATCATCTAACCTGACCACTACCTGTGCTGTATGGGGAAAAAAATCCTTTGCAATACAAATGGATCACAGCTTTCCAATGTTGAAGAAATGCACACGGCATGTGATCATTTAATGAGACTGGGAAATGGAATGGAGATTCAAATATTTTGGGAATATGAGAGAAGAGAGATAGTGTGTATCTGCTCAGCCTTAATCTGCTTTGCCAGTCAGAAGCTTTTTGCTTAAAGGAATAGTTTGACATTTTGGAGAGGCTAGCTTGGCTCTGTCAAAAGGTAACCAAAATGACCTGTTAGCATCTCTTAAGTCCAGTAATTAAATGTTTAATGCGTGTAAAAACTGAAGTTTTTACAAGGAGTTATGTCCCAAAATCTTGTTTTGTCTTGTGTAAGGTCAGCACTGGTTCCAAGACATATTCTGCAACCCTGTGTAAAACAGCAAATTGTCACTTTTACACACACAAGATATAACATGTCAATTAGTGGACTTCAAAGGTTGATTGTGTCACCTTTGGATGGAGCCTAGCTAGCAGTTTCCCCCCATCTCCAGTCTTTATGCTAAGCTAAGCTAATGAGCTGCTGACTAGAGCATTACATTTGACAGATATCAGAATGGTATCAGTCTTCTTATCTAACTCTCCACCAGGAAGCAAATATGCACATTTCCCAAAATGTAAAACTTTTCCCTCAGGCAGAGAAAGGTGTGGGTTATGCTAGTTAACCAAAGCAAGTTTGGAAATAGTGGACAGACGGCAAAAGCAGGAGACAACTAAAGAAAGAAATTCAAATAAGAACTGGTCATGGTTTCACTCGTGTTTTGTTTTTAAGGGCTTTATCTTTCAGACAGCCGCTGATGAGATGAGTGTTTGTATTATAAGTGTTTCAGCATCTGGCAGTTTCATTTTTTACATGGGAGAAGACCACAGTTTGCCTTTTGTGTCTGTAAAAATGTTTTATCATGCTTTTTACTCATCACTTTGGAGCAATGTCTCAGTCTTTTTTTTTTTTCTTTGCTGTACAGAGAATAGAGTTGGGAGAAGCAAGTTGTCAAGTGCCATAGACCTTGAACTGTTTGAATAGGGGAGGACCTATGACCCCAGATCCCAAGCAATATTCACATGTTCACAACCTTCTGAGTACATTTGCAGCATAATGGCTTAAAGCAATATTTAAAGCCTTTATTTTCATTCAAAAAAACATCAAATAGCATTTTTAAATTTACACAACCTTTTAGTAATCCCTGATGATTTTACATTTTTATATTGTGAAAAATATTTTTTTTTCTTTCTTTTTTGTAATGAAATGGCACAGGAAATATGTGTGGTAGTGCTAGAAAAAAAAAGATTTCTCTGCATTGTGTAAAAGTGAATGTTTGTGTCACTTTGCCCGAGGCTTTTTACTGTTGCTTAGAATACCATCAGCTCCTAGTGTTCATTTGTGCAAAAATAATCAGCTTTACACTGTTGAAAAACTAATCCAGTCACAGCTGCATCTCAGAACATTTGTAATGATTGTGGAAAAACTGTGTCAGAGAGAAAAAAATGTGTTTTTAAATTTTACTTGAACCTCTCAGTTGCATGAAATCAGCCTGTTAATATTCATTCACTGGTGAGTAATTATTCAGTGAGACGTGTTTCCAAAACAAACGGAAATGATAAAATTCACACACCAAGTAAGTGACCCCATTAATTCCAGCAGTACATTTGTGACCACTGAATTGTTTGTACAATATATAACAGAATTTCAATTTTTATCCCTTTAATATTAGTCGTACTGTTTGAAGGTAGCTGTTCGAAAGTGAAGCTATACCCTCAAGTTTTAAATTGAATCTAAAATTGGTTAAAAAAAAATAGATATATATATTCACTGGCAAATGACAATATAATGTGCATTTCCCACATTTGTTACACAGCATGTTATATTTTACACAGATGAACTGTTGTTTATATTATTTGTTTTAATGATGGTGATTTGTGTTGACTTTCTAAGAGTAGGGGGGAAATGTCTGGGTAATGGTCACTTTATTTTCATGGCAAAAACGTACAGTCTGACATTGTAGACAATCTAGGGAGATAAAACATGTCACATTTTCTTCATCCATGTCGGTCTGTTTCTTATGCTCCCGTATTGTTCTTATTTATTTAGCAGTCTTCTGTGGACTTTAGACCTTACTAATCAAATTGTAAATACTCTAAAAAAAAAATTGAGAAAAGAGTCAATAATGGCATTAGTGACTTGCGATTGTAAAACCAGCAATAAATTGCAATGCAGAGGCACCTGTTTTAATGTATAGCTAGTATTTCTAAGGTTTCTCTGGAAACAGCCACAGTGAGATGATGATTGATATGCATTTATCCAACATTCCAGATTTTGTACATAATTACCTGTTTCTGAAGTAACCTGTGGAAAATAAACTAATGCTCTTTAACAAGGATTCATTTTTCTTCATTTCAGCCTCTGGGTTTAGCTCAAAGGATGGTAAAACTGGAATGATCTTTTTTAACCAGTGAAGTAAATAAAACAGTCCATACAAGAGGAACAGACAGGCACAGGTTCAGTTCAGCTGTGTGTGTATGTAGTAATAATTGCAATCTAAACAAAGCTGAAGAATCACATGTAAAATGCAGTATGCAAATTTGTATGCACAGTAGGATCACACAGCACGTAATGTATAAATTATGCATCGATTGTTTTAATGGTGCAGTGTTTGTTGACCAATTTGGGTGACTGCTTCATCAAACACTGAGGCTATTTTCTTCTATCACTGTTTCTATAACATTCTGTTTAAAAATTGAAATGAAGTTTTAGAATTATAGTAAGCAGTAGCTATGGATGAATTCTGATGAGAGATGAGTGTGACATAAATTACCACCTACAAAAGATAAACCTCTCTGATGTTAGTAGCAACATGGCTGTATCTCTGCCACCACCCTCAAGACAAACTATATTTATGTAGGTGTTATAATCTGATAATATTAATTTATCAAACATAGCAGCAGTATAAGCCTTATGTATAAATGTATTATAAATCATATTTATGTATATGTAAATTTAACTTCTATAATGTTGTTACCCTTAATTGATTGCTTCATAGATTTGTAATGACAAAGAGTTAAGCCCTGACATTTCAAACAAACTTGTTTTGGGAGTTGTCTAGCCACTATAACATCACTGAGGTTAAAATAATCTCACAAACACAGCATCACTCCAGATGTCAGTTTGTTTAATGAAACAAACATCAAACCAGTTCAGCTGCGTGCCGAAGGTGATTCTGTGTGTTCAGCACTGTTGCTACTATTGTAACCTGACAAGGAGATTTACTCTCGGTCAACTGGTGAAAGTTGACCTGTGCTTCATGAGATGAGTCACTGTAGACAAAAAAATTTAAGCACAGAATGAGTGAGATAAATCACCTCTAAATGATTAATTAAGTTATATTAATCACTTCCTGTGTGGAAGTTGGCATGGTGCATGTATCCTGCAGACAGAGGAAGATTAGTTACCTGTACTAGTTCACAGCATTTAGGTTATTCTAGGTCACTTTGTCCAAATCAAAAGCTCATCCTCACCTTTGTCGTCACAGTGAATGGCAGCAGCTCAGGAGGTGGAGTTAAGATAAAGGTAGAGAAATATAAACAGTCATTAGTAAGATAAATAATTTTCAAGTTACTACATCAGTCATATTATATGAATAAACAGATGAAGCATAGAGTGTGTGGCTGGTTTACATATACATTTTTTTTTTTTTTATCTCATTCTTTAAAATACTTACAGAGGTACTGTATGTACTCACCTTTTCTCCCACAGTGAATGACAGCCTCAGGCAGTAGAATAAGATGATAGTGAAGAGTGATATATATTGGTTAGTAAGAAAGATTACACAGATTATTTGTGAATGTGTGAATACATTATATGATGTAGATAAACAGGTGAAGCTTATAGTGTACATCTAGTTGACAGGTGACATATATTACATTTTCTGTATTTATAATAATAAATACATTTTTCTTAAAGTCAAAACCAGTTTACACTCACTTTTTAGTCCACATTATGTGAACAGCAGCAGCTCAGGTGGTGGAACATAAGAGGAGAGAGGAATAAATGATGGTTAGTTAAATGAATAATCTCTGAATTACAGAATAATTACTATGATATGGATAAATATTCATTTGAATTTTTCATTTTATGTCACAAGCTCATACTCACCTTTTTGTCCATGTTGCACAGCAGCAGCTCAGATGGTAGAGCATGATAAGAGGAGAGAAAAATATTTAATGGTTAGTTAAATAAATAATCTCTGAATTACAAAATATTTACTATTGTATGGATGAAGATGAATTTGAATTTTTTATTTTATGTTAGAAGCTCATACTCACCTTTTTGTCCAGATTGAAGAGCAGCAGCTCAGGTGGTGGAGCATGGTAAGAGGAGAGAGAGGTATGTAATGGTTAGTTAAATGAATAATCTCTGAATTACAAATTTTTCATTTTATGTTAGAAGCTTATACTTACTTTTTTTTGGAGGGAAAAGGAGAAAGAGTGGTTAGTAAGAAAGTCGCTGAATTATCAAATAACTATGGATAAGCATACTATATGGACAAACATATTCACACTGCAATAACATACATCTCTTCCTTTGTCACTACGTTATAGCCTATTCTAAGTCACTTTCTGTCTAAATGAGAAGCTAATATTCTATTGGATAAACAGGTATTGACAATCACATACACTACTTAAACTGTCTAATATAATTTGCTTCCAATTCAGAAGTTCATACTTACCTGTTTTGGCCATATTAAGGCCCAATCCCAAGTCCCCCCGTTGACACCACCCTTCCATTTTGCGCCCTGCCACCCGCCCTGAAAAAGTATCTTGAATCATTATTACTGTTTGCAGCTTTGTCCTCCATCCTCCTCCATCTCCCTCCACATGATGAAGCTGAAGGTTCCTACCATGCCAGACGCTAAGGCTACCTTTGTCCTCTTCAGCCCTGCCAGACACAAAGGCTACATGCAGGGGGTGTCGACAACCCTGCCAGACGCACGGGTTTACCTGGGGCATCACCATCCCTGCCAGACGCAAAGGATTGCCCTCAGGGTTAAAGAAAGGTCGATCAACCCACCGTGCCAAAATGAAGAGAAAGTGCCAGAAAGCCCACAAAAGTGCAAGATGCTACCTGGAATGTGGACAGCCCTGCAAGACGCAAAGGCAAGCCTTCAGGGTTGGGAAGGGTGAATTCATGAACCCTGCCGACATGAGGAAATGATGGAGACAGGCCCCAGCGCAAGACACTACCTGAGGTGTCACCAGCCCTGCCAGATGCAAAGGCTTCCTGGGGAATTACTGGTCCTGCCAGACACGAAGACTAGTCGTTGGTGGCAAAAAGGGTTCATGCAGTTATCCTGATGGTTGTGATGTGGAAAGGATGAAAGCCAAATGTGGACTTCACAATTGCTCAAGTCATTGTAGAGTCAATCTGAGTCGCTGTCATCAGACCACCTTGACTTCTTGGCAGCAGCCTCCTCCCCGTCGCTCTCCTCTTCCCTGCTTCTCTTTGAGCTGTGGCCAGAAGTTGTGGGAGATTCAGGGACCACTGCAAAAGAGCCATCTGAGCTACTACAACTGAGCTCCTCGACGTAATCCTCTGGGCAGAGTGGCACAATGCTGTCGTCCGCTTCAAGCTGATATTCCATGTACCTGGCCAGCATCCCCACAAGAGCATCATGAGCATTAAAGGTATCATCCGCATGATGAGCAGGAGAAGCAGCAGGAGCAGCAGCAGGAAAAGCTTCAGACTGATATCCCATGTACCTGCCCAGCGACTCCACAAGAGCATCATGACTATTATAAATATCCTCAGCATGACGACGAACAGGAGCAGCAGCAGGAGCAGCAGCAGCAGGAGCAGCATGAGGAACAGTAGCAGGAGAAGCAGGAGCAGCATGACGAGGAGCAGCAGGCAAAGCAGGAATGGCATGAGTTGCAGCATGAGGAAAAGCCACAGGAAAAGCAGGAGCAGTATGAGGAGCAGCATGAGGGAAAACATGATGAAAAGTAGGGTAGGATAGAGGATGTGGAACAGCAACAACAGCATAGGGAGCAGGGAAGGGAGCAGGGAAAGGGGCAGTGCAGGGAGCAGGGAAGGTAGCAGCGCAGGGACCAGCACAGGGACCAGCACAGGGAGCAGGGAAAGGAGCAAGGCAGGAAACAGGAAAAGGAACAGCATGACCTTGTTGTTGGCGCTCCATTCCTGAGATGCTCCCATGACCAGAGCCAGAGTCATCATCCACCCCAATGACGTCTATCACTTCATCCTCTTCATCGTCATCGGAGGGGACTGGATCAGCATTGTCCAAAGGCCAAAAGGGACCACCTGAAGGGGAAAATGGTGAAAAAAATTACATTCTGCGCTTCCAAAAAAAACCAAAAAAAACGTAACGGCATCACTAGCATCCTGCAGTGCCAAAGAGAAAGTGCAAGAAAGCCCACAAAAGTGCAAGACACTACCATGACCAGAGCCAGAGTCATCATCCACCCCAACAACGTCTATCACTTCATCCTCTTCATGGTCATCGGGGGGGCCTGGATCAGCATTGTCCAAAGGCCAAAAGGGACCACCTGAGGGGGAAAATGGTGAGGAAAAAAAATACATTCTCCACTTCCAAAAAAAAAACAAGTAACAGCATCACAAAGCACCCTGCAGAGAAGTGGCGCCAATCCCACCTTAAGTACTATAGTTTGCCATGACTATCTCAAGGAAAAAACAAGCTTTAAAAAACAATATCAAGCTTTTCTGTGACTCATAAATATTGTAAAAGTTACACAAATATGTACTTTGACAGATTATTCAAACAGCTTATTTAAATGTTAGAGGAACCTCCCTTGACCCAGGACCCAGGACAACTGACCTGGTGGGAACAATTGGGTCTGACGCCATTTAATTATGCAGAGAGGAGAAACGATTTTTTAACAACTATGCGTCTACAAATAAACACAAAAACAAATGTGCTTATTAGGACGCCAGAGTAGATGATTATACACTGAAAAAATAGAACTCTATGCATTTTAATTACATTATAATTTTCCATGTAATTTTATCACACACTTTCAATGTAAAAGATAACATTTAATACTATGTTTTTCTCTCATGTTGAGTCAGTGTGAATAAATTAAATATCACCTTGGATTAAATTAAATTGATGCAAACTTCTACATAAACCGTATGTGGTCGTTCAACTATTACATATGAAGTTAAGGGGAATTCTTCTCTAACACTGTGAATGTTTATTAAATACTTATTAATTTTATATATAATTCATGAATAGACAATAAGAACAAACACAGCTCCGGATACATTTCAAACTAAGCTTCAACAGTCAACAGTCATAACAAGCAATCTCAACTATCCACCCAGAGGAACGGGCCCCGGCTGGTCAAAGCCTGCACGTTCTCAACTCCTGACGTTAGCACCGAAAAGGTCTGTCGTCTCCATGGTGCAAGAGAAAAACGTAATTCTTGAGCATTATTCGAAAAATGGCCCGGTCGCCATTTTTTTCCTAAAATTTCGACGACAAATTTGAAAATTCTGATGCCCTAAACAAAAATAACAATATTTTCAAACGACTACACAATTTTTAACACATTTTTTACACATTCCCGGGACTTTCAGTATATTCCTACTGTCTTATAATCATTTCACACGGAGAAAACGTCGAGTATCGACAAAGTGAAAAGGTGTTTTTTTTAACAGGCCACCTAAAATTCTTTATATTCATGAATTTATCATACCTAAATACTAATTTTGTAATGAAATTCAAATTTAATTGGTTCGACATAATTAATAGACAGTTAATTAATACAACTAGTAAAACATTACAAGTTCCCATACCTCCAAGGTAGATAATCCACTGTCTGACTCTGGTCAGCAGGTGCTCAGCCATAGGGGGTCCACTAGGAGGCATTTTCTCAGCAGGTCAGTTCCGCAGTAGTTTTCCTCAGGGGTTTTTCTTCAGTTCAGTTGAATTTCAGTAGAAATTTTTCAAGCGATGTGGTATACAGTAATTCGGCTTTTCTAGCAGACAAGTTTTTGCATCGGGTCACCTCGTGTGAAGTCCAAGTGCAAATGAGAATTTTGTCAAGGTCTGGAGGTCTGATGTCACCTCGGTCCAACGTCACGATTCTGTTGCCAAGACCCTACCGATGCACGTGCACTGCGTGTGCGCGATTACATGGATGATTGAAATTATTGGACTTTTGCCTGACTAATGCAGCACCTGTTGTATCAGTTATCATGAACACATACAACCACAGGAGACCACACCATCTTGACCCAGAGCACAATTACAAGAGTAAACCCATGGTGCAACCATATAGAGTCTTTGAATGCAACACGCCAAAAATAGTTTCACCGCAGCAAGTTCGAGTCTATGCATCACTTAGTCTTTTCAGGTACAACATAATGAATAAAAAGGGTGTGCATACAGTAAATCTGAATCAATGCTTCCATCAACTGTGCAAATACATAAAATTCAAGTTGACTTGAAAAGATAGCATAATTATAATAACTTAAGCCCCAATTTATATCCTGATCCTTGTATATCCTCTATAGAGGGGCCTAGAACACCAGACCCCCCACCCCTCCCTAGGAGTATGGGGATATGAGGCTGACATAGGAATACTGTACATAGTGCACAAACAGTGTGAGGTGACAGGGTTTAAAGGGGCCCAGCATCTTATTTTGTTCCCAGGGAGGTCCAGAGCTAAGGGGTCTCCATTGCATATGTCTCCCTTTGTCTTGAGTCAGGAATAGCTGGAGCAGGAGGGAACCAAGGACAGTGTTAGCAGTTAAATCCTGTGGTTCCCAGCCTAAGGGTCACAAGATAAATCTGAGGGGTCATTAGATGATTAATAGGAGAGGTGAGAGGAGAAAACAAATAGAAAATGGAAATACTCCCGGAGTAGTAATGTTCTGTCCAACACTGTAGGGGGCGATAGTGCAAATAAAAGTTTATTGTTAACCCCTGTTAAAAACATAAGAGGAAGCCAGTGACACCTCTCGCTTCGCCCGCTTGGATGCACTGTGTATAATACCATCGAGCTGGTTGAGAGAGAAATAAATATTGTACAAATACCGCTCTTAAAGACTGTCAACGCATTTCTCAATTTTGCACAATGAGCGGGATACCAGGGACCGCTGTCGTCCAAGTCACCAACCTGTCCTCGGCCGTGAGCAGTGAGCAGATGCGCACTCTGTTTGGTTTCCTGGGAGACATCGAGGAGCTGCGGCTCTACCCGCCCGAGTAAGAGCAACCTACCCCGGCATAGCTAGCTAGGCAACACCGCGGATCTGCAGCCTTTCCACACAGACAGTACAATTAAGCAATCACTGGTGTAATAAATAACTAATCCATCGTTTCTCTTTGTTTTTTGTTTTCTTTTACAGCAATGCCCCTCTGTCTTTCTCGTCCAAAGTGTGTTATATAAAGTACCGAGACCCCTCCAGTGTTGGTGTGGCGCAACATCTCACCAATACTGTTTTTATTGACAGAGCCTTGATAGTAGTGCCATGTGCGGAAGGTGAGTGCAACCAGTTTCATTCAAACACATTAAAATGAAATGTCTGAATTGTCTCAGTGGACTTGCTATGGCCTCCTCCCCTTGAATTCAGTCGTTTGGTGTTTTGGTTGAATTATGTTTTTTTATTCACTTGGAAAATTGGCAATGGTTAGTTTTGATTTTAGCCACTTTTGTCACTAGTATTTGATTAGGGTGACTGGTTGTATCACCTCACTAAATCCCTAGCTAGTTATTTTTTAATAGCACCCAGCCAAGGTTTGTGTTTGGTGTCACAAGGTGGTTTCTACAGACATTAGAGCTATGTTGAATGTTTTTGAAGCTGCAGGACACTGCATCATTTAGGTTAACCTCACTGTAAAGACTGGATTGCACTGGAACAAGTAGCTTGTGTATTTTCCATAAGAAAATTACATTAATTTTACTTGTATCATGGGAATTATAAAATAAGTCCATGGCAACACAGCTAACATAATCCCCTTTCTCTCGCTTTCATTTTTGGTGCTCCTTTTCTTAAAATTTCCCTCCCCTTTGGTGCCACTGTTGTTCCCTTGTCAAAAATGATATCACCTCTAACTTGATGCTTTTTGTCCACGTGACTTGGTGCTGGATGGCTACTGAGTTTATTAATTTGGTTTTGTATGTTTTTTCTGTGTGATTATGTGTGCATATCAGATGACTAGACTGGCCCAGCTGTTACACTACACTAGCCTGAGTCAGGCATTGTTTTCCAAGCCACTATCCCCGATCGGGCCAACGCAGCCTTCAAGGGGGAATGTGACCAGGAGAATAGCCCGCTGAACCTTCCAAGATGGACACCTTGTCTCTTTTTATTTATTTTTCTTTTCTTTTGGTTTGTTTCCTTTCATACTTTCCCATGTTGTCCACTCTCTACTGTCTCTATCTAGAAACTACAGTATTGCTTATCTCTAGCGTTGTGTTTATATTTGTTATTTTGGTTTGTTGTTTTGATTATTGTCCAACCCCCTCCCCCCTCTCTCTTTCTGCTACAGCTGCAGCTTGTGTATGATTGAATTCTGTCCAGGTTGCTACGGCATACCGGTGGGATGTGTATCACACATGGAATGCTAGGAGGATCACTAACCCTTTACTCTCTTGTCTCCTACTCCTGTTGATGTAGTGAGGGGCTAGACATTATAAAAGTGAGACCCAGTACGAACTTTATCTCATTCGAAGATAGAATCTTTTAAATTCTATTTACACTTTTTATCTGGAGTGATTTAAGATTTCTCCCTCATATTACTACACCACAGCTCTGATATGGATGTTAAGTATTTCATAATAATAGACATTATCCATTTAACATCATTTTCTCTTTGAACTTTGAAAATTCGTGACATATGCATTAATGTTTTGCGTCGTTATTTATTTTTTATTTTTTTGAAATACTCCTTAGCACTAGAAGTGTTAGGAAACTTGTCGTATTACAGAAATGGTCAGTGCCTCCAGCAGTTATTTTGTCTTTTATTAGTCTCAAGTTAGCCCTCTTCTCCAGCAGATTTTAATCAGGAATGGAATGAGCAAAATTCCTAAATTCGTTGTTTTTATAGCTAAGTCTTGGCTAACATTTCCTACAGTTCTTAAAATTGTTGTTCTTTTCTGTATCTGATGTTCTGTGTGCTATTAGTGATGCAGCCATTGGGGTTGTCTTGTGTTGCACACCTTTCCAACACTGCGAAACGATCGCCCCACGGAAAAGCGCCCATGCTTGATATCGTATGGTTCATGACCAATATGTTTCCAGTACAGGTGACCCATGCATCAAAGTGTTGACTCATTCTCTGCATTGTGTTTTTTTTTCTTTTTTCTTTTTTGATCTATGAAAAGAGACCAAGGACAAAATCTGTGTTCTTTGTTTGTGAAAAAAAGTTAATATTTTTGCACTTCATTGAAAATAATAATTCAGATTGACTGAGAAGAATAATTTAATAAAAAGCAAAGTAAGGATGCTCGGTCTCCAGTATACCATGAGTAGACAGTAGCACACTTGTAGGCTGTATGGGGAAGTGTATGCTCTCTTTCTCTCTAGAATACAGTGGGCTAATTGTGCAGACATAGAGGAGACAGAGAAGAGTCCCTCTATTGCCTTCACTAATATCTGCTTCTGTCCTGCAGGGAAAATCCCAGAAGAGGCCAAGGCCTTGTCACTTTTGGCACCTGCTGCTCCAGTGCCCAGTCTGATTCCTGGAGGGGGACTGCTACCAATTCCTACCCCAGCTCCACTACAGAATGTGAGTCACTATCTTATAGCCCTCTTTTTGGCTTGTGTTTTTTATCATGCAAGTAAAACCTGTGTATGTTGTACACCTTCAGTTGAACCTCCCATTAGTGAATCGGATGTCAGCCAGTCTTGACCCCACAGCGTCGGTGCACTCCCAGCCCCCCCTCATGGGAAATGTGGATCCCTCAAAAATCGATGAAATCAGGAGGACCGTCTATGTCGGCAACTTAAACTCACAGGTAACAGAATGTCAAATCTGGATCAGGTAAACTCTCAAGGCTGTGCTCACACTTAACTCTGATGTTTGCCCATTTGGTCCAGTTTGTGTAGGCTGGTGAGAACACGTCAGCCACTCAGTGGGTCTCAGTGTATTTTGTTTGTAGTGAGAGCACAACATCACGAGATAATAAATGTGTGAGATTTCTGTGAATTTGAAAGCTTAACTAAACAAATTCACAAAACTAGGATTTATCCATCTCATTCATCCAGCTACTGATCTGTTCTTTTCATACATTCTGATAGTTCCTGATTGAAAGTGATCAACATTTAATAAGGGTGGTGATATTCTATATTTTTGTTTTTGCATTGTTTATTTGCTGACATATTTGTCAGCATGAGGTATGAGGCAGGTATGAATCATTTCCCAAAACACTGCACTGTATTTCTTATCAAATTTTATGTTACTCAAACAAAAGTAAATAGTGTTTTTGTTGGTGATTATTTTCACCCACAGATTTAATGCTCTAGTGAGTGCTTACAGCTGCAGTGTATATGGGGTTGGCTCAAGATGAACACTTCCCATGTTCATCATAATGAAGGAGCATGTTACTCTATGAATAGTGTGGCTTACTGATGCATTTTAGTCAACAATTGAGCTCCGTGGCACAGAGGAATAAGATATATAAGGCTTGGTATACCCAGACAATACTTGTTAGCAGGATCATTTCATTTTCAGTTCACTAGTCGTATCTTTAAAGCAGCAACAATCTTCTTGACTCGACGGCAACAATTTCCCTCATTCAAAGTGCACTGCAAGATCCTCTGTTTGTAGCTGTCTCATTATTATTCATCACAGATGGGGACAAATTGTAGCCTCATTAATATTGCTCACAGCAAGCCATTTGTTCACAAACCCTTTGTGACCTCTAGAAGAGATAAATAAAGCCTTCAGGTGCTGTGAAGTGCAGCACAACTTGCTGTCTCTCACTTGTGTCAACTTTTTCCTTTTGAATCCATGTAGTACGTATTACGTCCCAACTGATCAGCAGCCTCAGTCTTTTTCAGATAGAAAATCAAACCCTCACAGTCTGAACCAGAAAATGTTGTGTCATTAAATTTTGTGCCTCTTTCTTTCCACAGACCACCACTGCAGAGCAGTTGTTGGAGTTCTTCAAGCAGGTGGGAGATGTTAAGTTTGTGCGAATGGCTGGAGATGAGACTCAGCCGACGCGTTTCGCCTTTGTAGAGTTTGTCGAGCAGGAGTCAGTCGCCAGAGCCCTGACCTTCAATGGAGTCATGTTTGGGGACAGACCCCTGAAGTATGTATTTTTTCAAAACTCAAAATAACATTCTGAAGAAACGTAATTTCTCCCTTGTCATGATTTGTGTAATTTTGAAAATATAACACCCTTAAGTGGTTTGTGTTAGTTGATACTGTTTCATGTCTTTCAGGGTTAATCATTCCAATAATGCCATAGTAAAACCTCCAGAGCTGACGCCTCAGGCTGCTGCTAAGGAGCTAGAAAGTGTGATGAAGAGGGTGAGGGAGGCCCAGTCTACCATTGCTGCTGCCATAGAACCAGGTGCGACATTTTGATTTGTAGCACTACATAAGTTTAATGATTACAATGAAGCTGTGTTGCATTCTGATGGAGAGTTTGCTGCTGTTGCTCTAACAGACACAAAGACGCGATCTTCCAGTCGGTCCAGAAGGTCACGTCGGTCACCCTCACGGTCTCGCTCTCGTTCACACTCACGAACACGCAGGAAAAGATCCCGTTCGAAACACAGGTGCCCACTCCCTCTTTTTACTTACAGATTTCACTCTCTTGACGCTGTGTCGATATGATGATGGTAACATTTTTCCCTCCTGTTGGAGTAGAACATCGCAGAGGTCGTGGCCCAATTCTCACACTTCTCGAAGCGGCCACAGGAGGCGCTCTCGCTCTAGAGACAGAAGACACAGTCGAAGTCGCTCGAGGTATGTTGGGAACAAACAACATGTATGGTATTAATCTCCAAAGGGTCTGTTATACTTTGGAACAAGTCCACATAACGTTTAGTGCCCTGGAGCCAGGATGGATGTACAGCACCATCTGCTGCTGTAGTTAAATTTAAGATACTACAGTCCTGTAATAATTCAGGTAATCACTCATACTGTATTTATCAAGAAGACTAAATCTGATCTACTGCCGTGCCATGCTGTAATTCCTGTTACTGGCAGTAGGGGTCACCAGGACCTTTATGAGCCTAGTCACTGTCTGAATTTGGCTCCTTTTGTCTGTGTCTGACACTGTAGAGAAAAATTAATCTTACTATCCTATAAACCTTTTAATACAATAAGGTGTTTTTAATTTACTAACACACCACTGCTTTTACCCTGAGTAGCTCCTATTGTGTCCAGAAATGTACTTATATCTAGTTAATGTGTTGTTATCAGGGGCCACAGGAGGAGGAGTAAGGATCGATCCAGGAGCCCTCGGAGGAAAGCCAGGTCACCCTCACTAAAACGGTAAAACCATCAAATCTCATCCAGCTAATCTGTTTTGAGATGTTCTCAGTGTCTTTAAAGAGAGCTCTGTGAGTTGTA
Organism: Lates japonicus; assembly: GCA_033238685.1. Lineage (NCBI taxonomy): Eukaryota > Metazoa > Chordata > Actinopteri > Centropomidae > Lates > Lates japonicus. The sequence goes on from BRZM01000011.1 coordinate 5,585,264, forward strand.
TGAGGTCTTTTCTTTGGTTCTAGGTGGATTTACAATCATGTCTGCACAGTATGTATCAGTTACTTGGTGTCTACAAGATTGTGACTGGCTCTTATTGTTGCTTTTACTTACTCTTACTTTCTTCTTTTCAGAGGTAAGAAAGACAAGAGGAGGGAGCGCAGCAGGGACAGAAAGGACCGCTCCACATCCAGGAAGAGGAGCCGCAAAGACGTGGACAGGATAAAGAGCAAGGCCAAGCCATTGAAGGTAATAAAGGCTTACACTTTGGCAAACTTGAATGGAATAACTCTCCTTTGTCAGACTGAAACACTTCTCAGGCAGGCAGCTGTCTGAAATTCATTTTGTGAATAAATTCAAAAATCTAATATTATGTCACTGTCTTCTCCTGCTTTGTCGTTACTTAAGAAATGGCGAAACAAGATGGCACATTATTCTGTGCAACTTGCAGGTCAGGACATAAATCAGATGAGATGCAACATGCAGGCTACTTAAAGCAAAGCCTTTATCATTTTTGTGTCAGTGAAAAAAGGGCTGTAGCCTTAATGTACAGATGAATCAAGAAGACAAGTGAAACTAGAATATCTGGATTCCCCAAAAACATTTGTATGATTATTGTATGATTTATTGTCATTATGCTTGTGCATAACGAAATTTTGTTGGTAGCTTTCGGCTTTGAAGAAGGCACAATACTTAAAAATACACAAACAGAAACACAAAAACCAAAACCGACTATAAACACACTATACATATGTGCAAAAGAATAATAAAATAAAATGGAACAAAATAAGATAATGGAGGACTGTAAGAAAGTGCAGCACAGTGCAAGTTCTAGTCTTTCTTTAAGGCCTGATGAGTGTGTGAGCTTGCGGGGGTCCGGTGGTCTGTGTGTGTGTGTGTGTCTGCGGGGGGGGGGAGTGGTGTGTATGTGTGTGTGTGTGTCTGCAGTGAGGAGATGGATTTCACAGCTCTGGGGAGGAAGCTGTCTTTCAGTCTGGCGGTGCGTGTTTTTATGTTTCTGTACCGTTTCCCAGAAGGAGGCGGTACAAACAGTCCGTTGCCTGGGTGGGTGGCATCTGCAGCGATACACCTGGCCTTCTTCTTGACCCAGTCAGTGTATACTGATGCCAGATCTGGGAGTGGACATCCTACAATCCCTTGTGCTGTTCTCACCACCCGGGCTAGGTCCTTCCTGTCCTGTGCCGTGCAGCTGCTGTACCACACTGTCTCACTGAGACAGAGGATGCTCTCTATTGTGGCTCTATAGAAGTTAGTGAGCAGCCGAGAGGAGAGTCCAGCCCGTTTCAGCTTCCTGAGGAAGAAAAGCCTTTGTTGGGCTTTCTTCACCAGGTGGGATGTGTTCAGAGACCAGAGGCCTGTACTAGGAAGCGAGGTCACTGGCTTATCAGGGTAACTTCAGGGAGTAACTTGGTGACGTCAGGTGTAACTTCCTGATTAACCTGTACTATGAAAGGTGGATAGGTTTTACCCGGGGTCTGCTGCCATGGTAATTTACGCTGCGTCTCTAAACTGCTCGGAGCAGTTTATGTTCGTGATTAATGTGATGTTTATATTTCATCCAGGTTTCAGTTTCCACTGAGGCTGAAATACTGTTAACATGAAGTTCATACTGAACATAACAGCATTACATTCATACATATACAGCCTGAGTGTTCCAGGCAGAACATCATTAACAGAGAGTAACAGCTCATTTTCAGACATGTGACCCACATGTTGTCTGTAATCCAAGTATCCAGAAAATGATCACATATTTTCCGTGTCCTTACATCTCATATTACAAATTAAGAACCCAGAGAACACGTGACACGCCCGTTTTATGCATGCGCACTAACTCCGATTAAGTTAACACCGACTCAATTTACTGACATCTTAACCACCGTCGTACCGTTTAACACAGATCAAGGCAGTCAGGGTTTGTCAACCCCGACTTTCCTTGATAACCCCGAGTTAAATCAGAGTAGGTTAAACTCCCTTCGTAGTACAGGCCTCTGGTCAGATCAGATGTGATGTGGATACCCAGGAACTTGATGTTATCCACATCACATCGCGTGTTCTGTCTTCCTGGACCTCCTGTAATCCACAATGACCTCCTTGGTCTTGCTGGTGCTCAGGACGAGGTTGTTGGCTGAGCACCTTTGTGTCAGGTGCTGGATCCCCTCTCTATAGTGGGTCTCATCATTGTCTGATATGAGACCCACCACGGTGGTGTCATCCGCAAACTTCACAACCATGTTTGTGGAGTGGATGGCGAGACAGTCATGTGTGAACAGCATGAACAGGGCTGGGCTGAGCACACAACCCTGTGGCGTACCTGTGTTCAGGATCAGTGTGGACGATGTACAGTCCCCTATTCTTTGGTTAAATAAAACATCAATAACTTATCAGAGTGGTGCTGTTGCTACAACTTTTGACTGTGTGAAGCATTCAACCAGTGGCCAGTCGCGTTTCAATTCTGCAGCCCTTATGGTCTTGGAGATATTACTTATTTTATACACTTTTAATTTAAAAATGAATAACTCATTAACTGTAAGCGACAATGAGTTGTTTAAAAGTTAATATGGCCTTGTCATGCTTGACATTTTAAGAGGAACCATGTTTCTAGCCATTACTGTGTGGGAGTAATTTGTGTTAAGCAACTGTTGTGTTGTTTTTGTTTGTTTGTTGGCTTGGATGAAAGATGTAGGCGAGGGAGTCAAAAGTATGTCTGACAAAAGAAAGTCAAAGTGCTGGAAAAATGTTCACGATGGAGTTGGGCATTGCCTACATCAATCTCAACATCCACTGAATCCATAGACACCATTAGTTTTCTTCTATTCCATGTTTCTAGCTGCAAGTGTGTAGTACTGGTAGCATGACAAAAACTGCAAGGAAGGAAACGGAAAGATAATACCAAGAGTAAAAATAAATATTGCGTGATTGCTGCATTGGCAGTGCTATTTATTTTAGAAGATTAGTATATAGTATATGCAAAATGTTGTCAAGGCTAAATCATGTGCAGTCAGTTAATTGCTGCTCCTTGCTCAAATAAAATCTAGTGGATGGGTTCTAAATATTGCAAGGGAAGAATGGAAAAAGTTCTCAGCCAAAGTGCACTTTTTAAATGAAGAGCTGCAGGAAACGATACTTAGTTTTCAGTTTCTAAGAAATAGAAACTTTGAGCATATCAAGGTAAGTAACATGCCTCTACTGTGCAATTCTTGTACAAAAAAACGAATCATACCAATCGTTTCACACATAGTATCATTATCCTGGCTGAATGGAAATTTTTAAATACCTGCAGAGCAATGGGGAAAGTGTAGACATTTGTACTGTAGTAGCACTCCCTGTTCCTCATGCAAAAAGCAAACATTCAGGACATTACTAAACCAATCCACAATGCTTTTGGGCCTCCTTCATTATGAAGACATTATGATGTAAAGAGAGGGCCTGTATGTGTATCCTTCACACTGATGTGTTGAGTGACTACTGAAGGAACTGAAGGAAACAACTTTTGAAGGAATCATTGACTCAATCCTTCAATCACAAATAACAATGCTATTGAAAGAAACTAATTTAAAATCTAATAAAATTTGAAAAAGGAGTAAGTACTAAGTTAATTTTAGAATTAACTCATAAGAGTCGATATTCGGTGTATTAATTAAGTAAACAGCACAGTAGGAAAAGCAATCACATCAATCAAAACACAATAAGCATAACTTGATGTTGTCAAATAAGAAATGCTAGCACTAGTTCCTCCAGAACGTTAGTCATTAGAAGACCCCTCCCCCAAATTTCCAAAAATACCTTGAGTTTTATACCATCTGTACTATCTTCCACCTATGTGTGTGACCATGGACCCATACATTCCCACACATACATTTCTAAATACTTAGCCTTACATCATTTCCGACTCTGGACCATCACCCCTCTTAGCAAATATGGACGTTTCTCTTAATAACACAGTATTTTATGTGGTTTCATATTCTCACGAATGTTGGCAGTATATGTTGATGAGTTGATATGTGGATGTGGTTAACACCTGTTAGACAGAATTATCAACTCCTCTTTGTTCATTGATGGTTTCATATATAAATAAAGTGTAATACTGTTATGCTGCACTATGACAAAAAACATATAGCTGTCTAGTTTTTTGTTGTAAAAAAAATATGAATGTGAATTTTTTTTTTTTAACCCAGTTCACATTATAACACATTTGTTTTTTACATTTCGACATGTTTTCTTGTCACTTGTCACCACTTATTAATTTTACAAGAAACTTTACTTGTACTTTATGTTGTTATATCAGGAAACAAACACAAAAATCAACTTGTAACTTCAAGCTGCTAGTAGGCATATTTCTGTTCTTCTAATAAATTATCATGGAAGTTAATCATTCACGCTTTTAATGATGGATATTAATTATTATGCTTTTATGAAAATGAAAAAACCTTTGAAAATCTGATCAAAAACAAATTTCAGCACTGTCTTATCACCATTTCATTTAAAATATACCCATCTCCATTCAAAAACGAAGTTGAGTGTTGGGGAGGAGCTGTAATCATTGACCGCTTTTTGCACATCTGACATTTGCTGTCCTCAGTAAATTTCTTCAGTAAACCTGTTTCTCTGGTAAATGTTATCACCACCCCAGTAACAAACAACCACAAACACTGACCTACTTCTGACAGTCTACTAAAAAGATCATGCAAAACCGATTACCTTGAGATAAACGGTGTCGTGTTGTAGAGTTATCATGTTCTATCTTCTCTGTTGATAACAATCAGCGCATGTGTTCTTCTCAGAAACCGCTGCAGTCTTGCAAAATACTCATGTTTGGAGCCTCTCCAATTCTTTGTTGTTGTTTTTTTTAAACACTCACCTCTGTAGACTTGAATATTTTGTAGCGTAAGCTTCCATGGGAACATCCTAATCATCAGCTACAGAATAATTGGTAATCTCTGCTGTCCATCTCTATGGCCAGTGAGTTCCAAACATTAATCTTACCCAACACACTTCCTCCAGTAAAACACTTCAAGCTGGTGAGTTATGTGTATAATTTTCCGTCTAACTCAACTTCTGAGGTTGTATATTGAGAATTTATATTCCAGTATTTGCTGGAAGTCTTTTGGTAAGCTCTGGTCCTGTGCCACCTACTGGTCTCTGCAGTAGCCTCCAATGTGAATAGGAGTCACAGTAGGGTCAGTTGCAGAGCTGCATTCAACAGGTGGAGCATTGTGTATTAGAGATCACCCCATTGTTACAACTGAACATTAAAAACAATGCTCTTTTTTATCCAACCGAGGAAATACTGTGCCAAAATACAGTGGATATTCTTCCCTGACACTACCTGTACTAATAACTTCCAGCCAGCACAATTAAGATAGTTAAACATGTCCATTTTCAGCTTTAAAACTGGTGAGAGGATATTCTGAGTGATAGGATCAGATTATTCTGTTAGTGCGGACCCTAAACATTGATGGTTCAAAGATCGGTTAAGAGGTACATGAAATGGACACGGGTGACGGAAATGAAGAGCAGCTCGAGGCAGCGCATTACAGCTTGTTCTTGTTCGCTGCTCTGAAGCTCTCAGGTCCTGTGCTGGATGCACTGAAGTCATTTAAACTACTTTGGGACCACATGATGGTACGGCCACCTCTACTGTTCAGTGAGATTAACTCTGTGGTTGACACTGCAGTGTGATAGAACTTTATGACCAGAACACACTTGACTGTATGGAAATATGATGTTTTCATATGACAGAATATAAGTAGAAATTAAAGCATAAGTCCAACAAGGAAAGCATTAGACTTAACATGTAGGTGGTTATAGGAGTTAAGTGTGCGTCTGTAACTGGGCAGCATGAATGATACAATGGCAAAACAAAGTAAGTGAACCCTATGGAATTATCTGCATATATGTATAAATTTGTAATCTTAAAATATAATCAGAGCTTCATCCAAGTAACAATTACAAACAAACACAATCTATTTTAACTAATAACACACAAATCACTTCTCCAACTTCTCCACATGAATGCATCATTCAGACACTTAAAGTATAGGTTGGAAAAAGCATGTGAACCCCTCGGCTAATAACATCAACAGAAGTTAACTAGAGTCAGAGGTTAGCAAACCTGAAGTTCAGTCAGTGACATCAGAATGGAGGTGTGGGTTAGAGCTACTGAAACATCTTGAGGTTTCTCTTCACAAGAAGCATCTGCTGATGTGAACTATGCCTTGCAAAAAACAGATCTCAGAAGATTAGGCATTGTTGATTTATATAAATCTGCAAAGGGGTACAAAGTAATTGCAAAGAGTTTAGACATTCATCAGTCCACAGTTAAGACAAATTGTCTGTTAATGGAGACAGTTTAGTTCTGTGGCTGCTCTTCCTAGAAGTGGGCGCCCAGCTAAGATGGCTCCAAAGGCACAATGCAGGATGTTCGGTATGGTAAAAAAGAATGTGTGTGTCTCAGTACTACATACCAACATGAGAAAACATCATCCCAGTAGTGAATAATGATGGATGAAGCATCATGATTTGAGGCGGCTTTGCTACCTCTGAGCCTGGACAGCTCATGCTGGGCATCCTAAGAATATGACTGAGCTGAAGCAGTTCTGTAAGAAAAATCATCTAAAATTCCTCCTGATCATTGTGCAGATTAAATCCAAGGGTTCACTTACTTTCTCCACCTGCACTGTGAATGTTTAATGAGTGTATTCTATAAAGGCACAAATTATTAGAATTGTTTATATGTTATTAGCTCATTGTGTTTGTCTACTCCTGTGACTTAGATGAAGATCAGATCAGAGCTTAATCTAATAAACACTTCTCTTAGTTCCTGAGCTTTTTCGTTTTCACTCTCTATGATATTTCTGTGAAATTTTGGCTGACCGTGTTTGACTTTTACTCATTCGAATGACTTGTTTTTTCAGGTGGAAAGGGACTATGACAGAGAAGAAAAGGAAGACTTTGAAAGTGACAGAGAAGGCTCAGCCACACCCAGCGAGGACATGACGCCATCACCCTGTGTCCAGCACAATGGCAGCTACAAGACTCATAATGAGGAGGACGCCTCTATGGGCGCAGACAGCACTAAATGACTGTTTTATGGAAGCAAATCTGTTCCACTGAATGGTCTCATCGACAACCATCGTGTGCGTATACGTACATAATCAGCGGTTAACCACTTACAGTTTGTTTTTCCCATCATCATTTACTGTCATACAGTCTGATTTATTTTTTTTCTCCTTTGGATAAAGTCCATTCTTGCCAACACATGGATCCTGTAATTTAACTCATTTTCAGTATCCCACCTAAAGGGTGAGTGAGCACTCAGTATAATAGAGACAGCCCTGCCTTTTCTTTTCAACAGTCCAGTTGAAGATATTGGGACTTTTAAAGTCACCCAGCAATACATCACAGAATACTGCAAGCTCAAAAATGAATACATAGTGGGGTCAACACCTCAATAAAAACTATAATTGCCCTAAAGTCAGAGTTTGTTTTAAAGCAGAAGAGCTGGATAGCATGATATTGTACATATTCAGCAGTGTCCTCCACCAGTTTATATGCACTGCTTGAAGAACTCAAGCACTTGTATTGTTTCCATGTAGATACCAAAGCTTTAGACAGCCAGATCAGCAGTTTCGAAACAGATCCTCTGAGACTTGTCAGTTTGTCACCACAGGATCAGCAGTGTCTGCCTACCCACAACTTCCAGAGCTATCGCAGAAGAGTCATTTTAAAAAGTAAGGGCGGAACCAAGCAGAGGTCCCACAGGAAGAACAAGGAACTGGGTTTTAACCTTAAATTTGTCACTGTCATGAATATTTTTAAAAGACCAAAATGTTTCTCTCCATTCCTCCAGTAACATCTTGACCGTACACTACACACAGCATTTTAAGCCTCTAAGATTGTCATTATTCTACAGTATGTATGACATATCCTTAAAGAAATGTCTTTGCCTTAATATTGCAAATAGCAAAATGAGTGATAACAGTGATAAAATATTTCTGTCTTAAAGTATGTCCTATTTATTTCAAATGAGAACAGCAGTGGTTTTGGAAAGATTTTAAAATGTTGATAAAGAGGAGGAGGAGCTGTTCAAGAAGTGATTAAGAATGGAATCTGTGTAATCTACAGTTCATGCAAATGCAGGCACTTAAAGGCACAAAGAACAGAACACACACACACGTACACAAAAAGGCTTGGGCTGGCAGCTACTCTCAACTACATCACATTTCAAGCTTAGCACACTTCTTCAGGCAGCATTTAATACACAATTTCAGTGGTAACTGAGTAAAAGTTTCTCATATGGCCTTTTATATGTATCCTATAGCCACTGTTTTCAGAGAGAGTACTGTTGCCCAAATAAGTACTTAAAACTGTATGTTGCATCAGTTATGTTTGTCAAAACATAAAGAAATATTTATTGGGAAATAATAATGATAATAATTGAATCCAGGAAGTACCAATTAAAATATCGTACTTTTACCAAATAAAACCAGCTCCATTTATTAGCCAGCTGTGATATTCTTTAAAAAGTAGGACTTTTCCTCTCATGTCATTCATTTTATGACGCATAGGGATCCTTCTCTAAACCTCAGTGTATGGATGAAATAAAAACAGCGGAGAAACTCTGTAACGGTTGAAAGATTTGTGTCGATGCTGAAACGCTCATTTGCCCTTTGTGTGGTGTTGAAGGAAAATGTGAACTACAAGGTCTGTGAGGTCCTTTATTCCCTGTTTTGCACCATTTTCCTCCTCCATCTGTCCAACAAAATGTACGATTTTATGACTTGAAGTGCTGTAATTATGAGAATGCAGAGTATACTGTTTCTGTGAACCTGTCTCTGAAATATTATCTTAAAAAGATTTTAAAAAATGTCATTTGGTCAACATGAATACATCGCTTAATTTCCTGTTTTTTTGTTTTATGGGTGTACATGTACTTGCTTTTTTATATTTCTGATTACTGGTTGTTGCAACAAGATCACAATGTATCATGTTCCTTTCCCTGTTATTGTTGTAATGCTGTGAGAGAAAAACACTATTTACTGTTTTATAGATACAACACAGGCCTATACTGTAAAATGATGCTGGTGTGCAGAATGTCTGTTGATTGATATTTCTCAAGAAAGTTGGATTCTAACAAAGTCCACAGTGGCAGTCTGCACGAAACTGAACAAGATATGTCACAGGTCAACATACTGCGTGCAAGCACAGAAGGGTCAAAAAGTGCCTAGACATAGATTGTACAGAATATTCTAATAAAATATGGAGACTTATTGACAGATGCAACCTTTATTGTTATGGATGTTTACTTGTTGAATCTGAGATGTTATGTTCAAGTATTGTCAGCTGTCCTTAGTAATTAATAGCGGAATAGGCTGAACCTTCATGGGACTTTTGTGGCTTTATTTCAACATTTATTTCTGTCATTTTTGGTGTTAAAGCTGGTATTGAGTAATGTGTCAAAAAATCTATCTGTAAACTGGCCCCAGATTGAGATCAGATCAAGGAGACTTTAAGACTTTATGTCTTCACCAAATTCTTCATCTTTACTGCTTTTGCAAATCGGATTTTACTGCACTGTTTTTTTCTTGTCCTGCTTTTTTTTGTATATTAGACAAGGCTTCAGTTTGAAGTGGTGAACTTGTGATAAAGTTTAGTACAAAAGCATTTTCAACACAACTGACGGTATGTGAAGAATTGTATTTTTTATATCCGTGTATCCACTACATATAGTGTATACTATAGAAACATGTCTCATGATTTTTTTCCTGGGGGACTGGGTGCTCAATGTAAAGATTTGCTAACACTGATTTTGAAGAGCTTGGACGAACCTAATCCTCTTCAATTTGAATCTAACAATATCTCTGATCCGTTTCCAAAAACGTTCAATAAAGAGACATTCAGATGTTTTTTGTTTTTTGTTTTTTGTTTCTTTGTTGTGTCATAATCACCAAGTGGGCAATGATCTGCTTGCTGATGGAGTTTTTCTCAATCTTTGCTTTCTTGGTTTGGGTCTCAGCTGTTTTGTGCAAATTAGCAAATGTCAGTGTTAACAAGCTAATACACTAGTATGGTAATGATGAAGTGTTAGCTACCCTTACACCTGATTGAAACAATACTTCGTTATTTCCAAAAAGCTTTGAAAGTGAAAGCTCTGTTGTTATGCAGACTTTCATGCCTTTGCCTTTGTTTGTCACAGAATAAAAGACAGATGCTGTGGAAAAATAGATCTTCTAAAATGACCTGGACAAAATGATTAGCACCCCTAAGAAGTGGTGATGAATAAGTGGATTGCAATCATATTTCAAGCAAACGGCTGTCCTCAATTAGTATCACAGGTGCCTTCAATCTTATAGTCAGTCATTCAGCCTATTTAAATGCAGAGAAGTTCTCATTGTGCTGTTTTGGCATGATTGTGTGCACAAAACTGAACATAGCTGAGAGAGACAAAAGAAGAGAGTTGTCTGATGAGGTAAGGGGAAAAATAATTGCTAGACATAGTCAACGTAAAACCACCTCTAAGCAGCTTCATGTTCCTGTGACCACAATTATTGATATTATTAAGAAGTTTAAGGTCCATGGGACCGTAGCCAACCTCCCTGGGCACACTGAACAGAAGGACAGTTTAAATGGTGGAGCAAAAACAAAACATAACAAAAAAAAACTTCAAAACCAATACAAGCTGAACTCCAAGAACAAGGTACAACAGTGTCTGGTTGTACCATACATCACTTTCTGCATAAAAATGGGCTCCATGGAAGGAAACCCAGAAAGACCCTGATTTTGAAAGAGAAACAATGAAACCGGCTGGAGTTTGGTAAAATGCATGTTGACAAACCACAATGCTTCTGGGAGAATGTCCTTTGACCAGATGGAACAAAATTTGAGCTCTGTGTTCACAGAACAGAAACTGAAGCTTTCAAAGAAAAGGACACCATACCCACTGTGAAACATAGAGGAGGCTCAGTTATGTTAATGTGATTGTTTTGCTGCCATCACCAATATCAAGGCATTCAGCAACGAAACATTCTGCGCTGTGTCAGAGAGCTCTGTCTCAGCTGTAGGTCAGGACTCCCCCAACTGGATAATGACCCATAACATATATCTGAGAGCAGCCAAGAATGGATGAGAAGAAAACAGCCTGCCATGAGTCTTCACGTCAAACTAAACATCTATCAAACTTGTAGTTGGGAGAGGGCATCCATCAACCTGAGAGAACTGGAGCAGTTTGCTCAAAAGGAGTATGATAAACTACCAGCTGAGAGGTGTAGAAGTCTCATTAAAGTGCCTGATTACAATGACTGTCCTAAAAGGCTGTGCTACAAAATATTAGGTTAAGGTGTCCCACTATAACTGACCATGCCATTTTCATGTATTAATTAAAATAATATGTTCTATCGAAAATCAAAAACAATGTGTCTGTTAAATATAGTATACAGAATAGTGAATACCAATTATTTTTATTAGTTACAACTTATTTCAGAGATTTTTTTTTCTTTTAAATGGAAGAATATCAACACTTTTATCTATGTCTGTACCTGTTAAATGCATTGTCATTGTGACCACTGTAGCATGTTGACATTAACTCACAGCATCACTGTGCCTGAGTACAGCTTCACAGGCCACAGCTGAAGACACTTTTTTATACCTACTTTTACAGGTCCTTGGTGTTGCAGACCAGTGAAGATCACAACAGTGAGTAGACGCAAAAAAAAAAAAGATGACTGAGATCTCTTGAGTAGAGCAACTGCATTGCATTACGTAAATGCTTTCATGTTTATTGGGGCATTCAGTGAACAGTCATGGTCTGTAAATCAGCTCATTTTCAGTTAAGTTTGTATCATGAGGTATTCACATTTGTTGTGTGTGATATGTTCAAGAATGTATAAAATGTGCAGAAATGAGCAGAGATAATGTGCATGGACAGATATATATAGAGAGGTATAAAATGTCTTTAGAACTGGACCATTGTCTTTATAATATACTTGTTTTTGTCTTTTTTTTAACCTTATTTAGTCACGTTTAGCAGTAATTATGGCAGTTATAAACTTAGAGCTAAGGAGTATTATCATTGATTATGTAGGACTCAGTGAATCCATGCCCTGCAACAACCAGCAAACAGTACGGCAGCCCCCTCATAGTCCATCTTTGGACTGCCATAAACAACTCATTTGATTCTGACATTCATGGGCAATGGTCCTTTACTGATCCTGTGTTGATGGTTCTTCATGGTCTGCAGTCCATTTCCAAGCCCTTTTCACAAAATCGTGGCCATTTCCTCGCTGTCCAAGACTGGACTGGTGCCAAATTGTCCTATATAGTCCAATCCAGGCTTCACCACAGTCAAAGGTGTGTCCTCTGGATCACTTTCCATAGCCTGAGTAATGGCTGTAGTCTCTGGAATGCTCTGAGGCATTGCCTGCTGAAACATTTCCATTGTTGTGTATTCACTTGAAAAAGGGAAGGGAGAACTCTGGAAGTTTGTCTGTTTTATGTTTGAAAATGTGTCGGTAGCATCATCAGATAGGATATCCTCAGTTGCATCCTCTGTGTCTGTATGGATCCAGTTGCAGTTGGTTTCTGGTGAGTCTTCCTCGTCCTCTAAGTCGTGAAGAAGCGGTAACACTGATGGTAACATGCTTGGAGGGACCACAGGCTCTTTCTCAATTATCTGAAGGCTACTTGTATCCCACTCTTCTACCTTCAGAGTGTTGATGGACTCTAGGAGTTCCTAAGTGAAGTAAAAACAGTATCCCCAAAAAATCATTAGTATACCCATTTCACAAGCTTTAACAACATGTCTCTGATAAAAAAGATTCTCATGTTTTTTGTCAACAGCTTTAACTACAGCAGTAATGAGGTTTGCAGTAGAACTCACTATGAGGTGTTACATGAATATCTGTCTATATAAGTCCCATTAACCCAACCGACTGGGTTTTCCTTCCTGTCTGGCTTGTAGCTTTAGGTTTTGTTTGGCCCCACCAATTTAAATGAAAACTGGTGGTACATTTATTGAAAGCACAAATGGACACTTACCACTCCACAGGGCCCTTCTATTTTCTGCATTGCATCGCTGTTTCCAGGGTTAGGTATGCTGGGCCACAGAATGACCTTTGCTCTAGATAAAGTAGATACAGCAGGTAGAAGTAGATATACAGTGTATATTTAGCAATTACATTTGACACAGTCACTAAAGTACTGAAATATTGTACCTTTTTGTTATCACAGATCCAACTATCAGCAGTGCGCTCACAACAACAAAAATAATTATCACGCCACTTACACTAAGATCAAAATATCCTGTAGAAAGAAAAAAATGGCAGAAAATATGCAGTTAGTGAAGATGTATCTTTGAAATGTGAGATCAAATTTGATTAAGACGTTAAAAAGTTGCTGAATTGATACAACCTTGATGATTTGTTACAAAGACCATTGTTGTGCTTCGTACTCCTGCTCCTGCCTGGGTGAAACCTGATATCTGGACCTGGTATGCTGTGCCTTTTTTGAGATTCCCCAATTTATAGGTGTCAAACTCTGGATCCACTGTAATGTCTGCAAACAATGAGTGACACTTTTTTAACACATTACTAATGCAAATTGTAATTGTAACTGCTTTAAAATCTTGCGTTAAGAATGTCCAAATACTCTGTCATTATTTCAAAAATAGTTGGCTGCTACGCTAACAGTGTGAATCTCGGGAAAGCAAAGTCAGTTGGTTCACCACTTTAGCCAAGACGGAAATATCTCAACAACTAAACATTTTAATTTGTCCAAATACTTTGGCTAATGAACAAATACCTGTAAAATTAACAACACTCCCATCAGCCTCAGCTGAACAACCTTTTGTTTAGTGCTAATTATAACAAGTTCAACTAAGATGGTGAGCATGGTACTTGCTAACCATTGTCATTATGACCATGTTAGTGTTCTAACATTAGCATTTAGCTTAAAGCATTGCTGTGTTGTGCATAAGCCTTGCAGAGCTGCCGACATGGCTGTAGACTTTTGGAAAATTATTCTGCAAGGTCAGTGTCTAAATTCTAAAATAAAAAGCTATCATCAGGGTAGAAACATTATATTGGTGGTGACAAGTGTTTGACTGACACTTGTAACTTGTCAAACTCATCACATTAGCTGGCTAACTGTAGCGTTTACATATAATAACAAGAATAGGTTATACAGTTATACAGTATGTCTGGATTGTTCAGCCAACAGTGACAAACCAACCAAAACCCAACCAAGAGGCATTTTTTCATGCTCAAATTCCACAGCAGTATCAGCCAAACCATCCAAATCTCTGCCAGACCACGAAAGCCATAAATTAACTGCTAATGTTTCAATTCAGCTTTGTTTGTATAGCACCAAATCACATCACGTATTATCTCAAGGCACATTACAGTGCACAAGACCTGTTTCAGTCTGACCACTTTGTTCACAACTCATTAGAGGATGAGATGGTGGCAAACAAACCAGCTAGTAAACAGGAAATTCACTGAGAGTCATGCATTCAGAGGCTGTGTGTAACTGCAAGCACACAATGGGAGTGAAGCAGACTGTATATGAAGCCACAGATGTTCTGTAGAACTCTACAGCTGAACTGAATTAGCCAGAACAACAAGTATAGAAGTTAGTTTATGGTGGATGTCACTTACTTCTCTCTGTACTTGTCCCCTTGTACTCAGTGTAGTAGATTATGTAACCCAGTAAGAAACCCCTGACGTCTTCCTCTGGGATGGATGACCACTGCAGCACAGCTGAACTCAAAGTCACATTGTAGCTGCTGATGTTTATGGGAGCACTGATAGGAGCTTTGCAGACACAATATCAATAGGTCAGACTGTTTGATGAGGAGAAAAACATAGCTTTGGCCTGTTAGATATGATCTTTATCCTTGTTTGCTAGAGGCATTGCTCATGGTAGGAAAATATTGGTTGGTCGGTCAAATGAAATGTCTCAACAACTATTGGATGGATTGCCATGATATCTGACCTGAAGTTGGTGTCATCAGGTCAAAATTTCAACACATACAGCTTAGTTAAAGAGTGTGTGGTGATGGACTGTGATGGTCATATTGGAAAGGTAGCGAGGCTTTCACTTACATCCTTCAATGAAATAGAACTGGGTGGTCCCATAGGTGCTCTCACTGTTGTTGATATACTTCATGTTACAAGTCTCCTTGTTTGGTCGTGTATGCAGAGTGATGCTGTATCTCTTGTAAGGCTCCAAAGGCTCTGGTTATTTAAAATAACCAAATGGATTAGCTCAGAGTCAGGAAACTAAACATATTTATTCACATAAAATCTCTGTCTCATTGAGTTATGTTTACATACTACTAATTTGCATCAGCAAATACAGAAACATTTATATCTGCCTAATGAGGAAATATTTATAATAACCATTTTCCAGCAAGTCGTATAATGTTTATACAGAATATATTTGCCAAACATCCACTGACAATGTAATTTGTTTTCCTACAGTAGAATATCCACTCTTGAAATACCGATTGTGGCAGCTAATGCATGAATAACGTTTTTACGGTCATGTTCAGACACTCACAGCACTCGGTTGAGGTTGCGAAAAGATAGTGGTCCTGGTTAAATAGTGAAAATGTCAACAGTGGCTTACATACTGCTAACATTTAACTGAAACCGCAGTCTTCCCCTAACCTTAACCGAAGTAATTTGGTTACCTAACCCAAAACCACAAGCTGGACTCAGGATGTAAGCCCTGGTTTTCAGTATGAGTGTAGCCACAGAACATTTTCTTCTAAATGAGCAAATTAGTAGCACATGAGTAGTTCTAGAACACAGGGCTGACAAAAACATGTTCATATTCACACACCTGGTAAATGAGATAAGGTCCTTTGGTTGACTGCATCCTGATAAAAGGGCTTGTACACAGCTTTATGCCCCTTTTTCCTCCACTCCACAGAATAGCAGACATAGGTTTTGATGAGATCATCTTTCCAATAGACAGTAAAAGATGTATTGCTGTGGACTGTAATGTTCAACTTCTCATCTACAATACCTGTGGATGCAAATAATGATATTTTTTAATCCTGTTTTACAACTCTGTAGGATATTTATCAATATTGACAGGCACCTTGACACCTTTCGGGATCCACAAACAGTTAGAAAACGTAATGAATCACTGAACTGAAATGAATCAACTGACAGTTCTGCCATGCAAGTGAGCACTCACCAGGAATGTCCTCTCGCTGTGGTATTGTCTCACTTACAGCTGGTGAGGTGCTGGCATTGTTGACAGCGCTGATGTTGAGGTGATAAGCTGAATAGGAGAGACTCAGTCTTATCTCAGACTGAGAGGTTTTTATCTGCTCGGATGCCTCTCCTGATGCTTTACCAATGGTCACACAGTAGCCGTCATGCAGCTCTTTGGCAGGAAACTAACAAACAGGGTACTTTTGTTATCATGCTAACATCCGTCATGGCTACAAAAGTTCCCCCTTATATCTCTGGTTGAAGGAAAATTTTGGGAGATACATTATAGAAATTACCTTCCAGTTTAGAGAAAGGAGCCTCCTGCCTTTTTTCTCTGCAAAGTCAGTATCTTGGAGGTTGACAATGACAGGCTGTGCTGTCAGTTCTGAAAGAGAACATTTAGTTGTTGTGAAATAAGAAACTGTATGTCTGAGAATCAACTTCTTTTTCCTGTTCTTGTGATCAAATAGTGAAGTAAAACACTTTTTAAAACTTGATGATGATCACTCATTTTATCACAGTTAACAGAATTGATAGAAACAGCACCTTTTTAATAGCATATTTAGTTGAAAACTACAAAGTAGTAACAAACTGACCTGGTGACACAGTGTAGTGTTGACTCCATGGGCACTGTGTGCATTTCTCATTAGTGACACATTGTATCTGTACAGTGTAGACCAGAGAGGAGTTTAGATTCTCCACCATACATCTCACTCCATTGTGGGATTGCACTGGTGGCTGTGAACATCATAGAGGTGAATGAATGCCAGGAGGAATTATGCAAACCATAAATTCACTTATTTCTTTTAATGCATAGTTATTTGTATAAGCTTTGTTCGCGTGTAGCAGAAGAAATTAATTCAGAAATGAATACAGAGAAAATGAAAAACAAACTTAGACACAGACACACTTACTGCATCAGAAACAATAGAAGACATCTCTAAAACTGTTCAGAATTAATTAATTAGTAAGGTCAGTTTGCTCGTGATGAACAGGACTTCTAAGCCTGTGAAAACAGCTGTATAATGTCTTCAGTGACCTAAACTGATTTTAACATTTTCGACAGACAGGGTTCATGAGGGATGCTACTGAGTGGCAGTATGGAAAATGTAGGATCTAGTGTTTTTGTGCTAGCATCATGGTTCCAGGGAATGCAACGTCAGTCCACCAGTTTGGTCCAGACTGAAAATATCTCAACAATGACTTGAAGGATTGCCATAAAATTTTGTGTCAGTCTGGTCCCCACAGGATGAATCTTAATGTAGAGCCTCCAGCTGGTCAGGGTTTTCACTGATCGTGTGAAATCTCAACATGTACTTGATAGATAAAACTCTATATGGGCGATGATGATTTCACCTGACTTTCCGCTAGCACCATCACCAAGTTCACATTTTTGGTGAGAGAGTGAAATGTTTCATCAGCTTAACTTTCCATTCAGTGCCATAATCAGGTAAAATCTGAGCTCAACCAATACTTTGTTTATGACCAAATACCTGTGAAACTAATAACACTCCCAACAACTTCATTTGTTCTTTGTGTTTAGTGCTAATGTTATAAAACAGAGCATGGTGAACATTATACCTGCAAAACATCAGGGTTGTCATTGTGAGCATGTTAGCATGCTGACGCCAGTGTTTAGCTGAATTAGCTCAAAGCACAGCTGTGCCTAAATACAGCCTCATGTAGTCACTAGCATGGCTGTGGACTCTCAGCCTTTCTTTTACCTGAACCCCCAAAGTTCAAGTTTTAAAATATATTAATAAAGTGCAAAGTATTCAGGAATGCAGTATTTTCAGTATAGTATTCACTGGCCAGTCCTGGGGTCAGGTCATGTCAACAGCAGTTTCCTATTTATTCCACATTAAGTTAAAAATTAACTTCAATAACAGGACTCATGCTCTCTCTTGCAGATATTTAATATTAAACATGTAATATTTTTTTGATCAAATATATTTCCTGAACTGGAAATTGCATATGCAAATATTCTGTGGTGACAGGTGTTTTGTCACAGCCCCCCTAAGATTCTCCTAGTGTTTCCTGTGTCCTGTGTTTCGCTGTTTGTTTTCCCTAGTGTCTCCTCCACCAAAAAAATATCTATCGAAACCATTCACCTTTGCTTACAGCTCTTGTTCTTTTCTGAGTCTGCTTTGGGGCCCAAATTTAAAGTCAAAATGTAACATATTTAACACTGACCTCGTTCCATGACGGACTGCCCAGTGCTTTATATCTCACAGAGTAATACTTGATGAACTTTGCGTCCTCCCCTTGCCATCTCACATCCACATCTAGTTTTCCAGACTGGCGGCTGAAGGAGGCATGATTTGGAGGACTGCAACGCACTGAAATAGAAAAATCCAGCTATATTCAGATCTGTTCAAGATTTATCATCAGAAAGAGATAAATAAGAAGACATCTACTGACAGATATACATTTTTGAGGACTTACACAGGCGCTTTGGTGAATCCTTGAAAACTGCCTTTGTGCAATTTGACTCGCTGTTTTCAAAAACCTCAGCAACCATGTTGTAAACGTCAAATACAGGAATCTTTTCTTGAGAGAGTTCATGGATGTTTGTGTACGCTTTGCAATATTTTTTGTCTCTAGAAGGAGAAATAGTAGAAAAAGTGTGTTTTAATATGTTAAAACAAAATGTGTAATTTCAAGCATCAATAAAAAGAAGTCTCTGAAAAAGAGATTTGATTGTTCCAACTTACGGTTGTTGTATGGTGAGTGTGTATGTCTTTTCTGATATGAGGTTTCCAGGTCTCCACGTACAGGTTATTATATCAATATTTTTTTTACCAAAACAATTCAAATCATGGACTCCATCTGAAAGAGAGGCAGCATACAGTCAGAATTCAGACTGAAAAATAATGTTTTTCCCCTCAGTTTCTAATCTGACTTTACAGCTGATGATTCAACTTGGAATGAGTCAAATATATTTTCATTACCTGGGTGAAGCCTGCAGTGCTGGTATTTGGAAAAAAAGTTCTTTGACCTGCAGTTCACTGGAACATAATATGAATATGGATGTGAAACTAGAACAGTATTGTCAGATGTTACTTTTTCAGTGTCATTTTTACAATAATTCTTCCATCTCACAATGGAAAAACACAACTCTAAATACGATTCCTCTTTTTAGTTAATGGTAGAAGATCCACTTGATAATATTTGTGATTCATTTCTCATCTGTTATCATTGATTTTTCTTTTTTCTTTTTTTTTTTTTGCAGAAAAATAATACTACCAAAATGTTGCGACAAAGAGTAAACCTACCTGTTTGAACACAAGAGGCGAGTGTAGTGTAGTAAACAAGAATCAGACCTGAATGTGAACAACATCAGAAGGTAGTTTTAGCCAAAATCTGCCTTGAATGCTGAATACGGGAGTTAATTGATTGAATTTGTCAATGGTTTTCATTCAGTACAAGAAAGACAGAGAACAAGATCTACAGAAACTGTGGTGATGATTCACTTGGGTACCTTAACCTATATACCCTGTCTTTTATCCTATAAATACCTCACAATAAACATTTACCATAAAGTAACAGAAAATAAAGACCGAATTAGCAGAAACACAGTTTTATAGGCCACTTACCAAGGATGAGAAGATGTGAATGGCTTGCACAAGAGTCTAAAAGATCAAACTGAAATCCACGACCAACCATGTTTCCTGGGACTGACTGAAAGACAAAAACCAAGAGAGTGGGTTTGAGACAATCTCACACCCACAGCCACCTACCACTCACAGGCATGATGCACACAGAAGCTGCTCACTTGAGAGTGAACAAGAAGGAAATATTTTGGGGAGTTATAAGCTCAGTGTAAAGGGGCGGGGACTCATTCTGACACAGTTCATAGGACTCAAAGAATGACAGTAAATTGACTCCCCTGGAGTTTGCAGAGAAAAAAAACTGTTCCTGTCTGCACTTCTTCTTTCCAGAAATAGAGCCAATCAGCATATGAAGCTGTACCATTTAAAATAACAAACACACTCTGATACGCAGGAGCATTACAAACCAAGGGAAATGACTATAAAGTAATAATGCATGACATTGTTTGAATGAATTTCTCTGTTTTCTGAGATCATAACTGAAAAGGAGTCCTCTGAGGTTCATTGTGACTCAAAGCACGAAAACAAATGTTTTCTATGCCCCATGAATTCAGGAACTCTTCAAGCTTATTCTGCTTTCAAAGAACTGAATGTGATCTTCATTTGAAAATCACTCAATTGACAGGTATGATGTTTCATTTTCAATCAGAGGAGGCGTCATTCATTTAAGAAAGGTTTTACAGGACACACCTGCTTCTTAGTTAGTTTTTATAGATGCATAAACTGCAGTAGAGTGGAAGTATCGTCTTTGTAGTGTGAGTACACACTGTCGAGTTTTCCTGTACTATGGGAATGATCACAGTTAAATGTAGATAAACTGATATTGACATTGATATAGAAAATATGACACCACATAGACAATTAATCAACCAGAAGACAATCAAGTATTGTAATATTTTGCAGTATTAAGTTACTCTATTTTCAGTTACATTATATTAAAAGACATTTTAAAAACCCAAACAACAAATGAGACCCATATATAAGTTTTTGTTTGTTTGTTTTGTTGTTTTTTAATGACAATGACTGCAGAGCATACATTTAAAATCATCTCAAGTATACTACACAACAGAACCTTTCTCCAGTGGCTAATATATTAATAATGTAATTGTTTTTGCATTATTGTAAGAAAAAAAATAAATGAACATGCTAAAGACTCCAGAGATGTTTTGTGACATTCAAAATACTGCTTTTAATAATAATTAGTGTCTGATATGTTAAAGTTCAATTACCCTTTTAAAGATTCCTAAAATTCTGTCTACTCTTTCTCATTTAAAAAAACAAACAAACAAACAAACAAACAAAAAAAAACACAATCTAATATTTTTTGTCTAAAAAATGTAACCTCATCACAAGTGAAGTAACATTATTGAGTGGATGGAGACTTGACATTTGTTCAAGTCATATTGGACTGGTTGTTATAAACCATAAAAAGATATGCGAGACAGCCACGTAGTGTGTGAGATCACTGCTGACTCAAATAATCACTCTCCGTTATGATATCTTGAAAGGGCACTTAACTCATTGCAGCAAGAGCTGAATTCATAGAAAGGTGGACTTTTACCAAAAGTGAACAGAGCCTCAGATAGATGTTTATTTGCTGAGATGTTTCCTTCCTCAATGAAGCTGGAAAATGATCAGTGATTACTTGAAGCCTATGTTATTTAAAGCCCTAACTAAAAAGATTTTTGACCAGATATTTCAACCCCTGCTTTACTCAGACACATGCTTTGTTCATTGTTACTTGACTTGGATGTTTGACCTTCACTGTGCAGAGTGGTGTATGTATAGAGTCTGACTTTCATCTGCTGAGGGAGGAAGTCCCCTCTGTACTCACACTCAATATCCGTTTACAGTAAGTACATATAAACATGATTTTTTGACCTCAAACCCAGTCTGAAAGCTCATCATGGTCCAACACGCAGCTTCTTGTGCATCTTGTGTACAGCAGTTTTGGAGTGAAAAACATTTCCGTATTTCTGATTCTGGAACTTTCAATGGAGCAGAAGGAGTAAATGTCTATGTTAAATATTTGAGACTAGTTGTCTGAAATTTGCAATGGAAAAAAAAGAACATGTCAGACACAAATTACAGCTCAAAGCATAGCATTTTTTATTTTTATTTTTTTAATTATTATTTTTTTAAAACAAGTCTGCTCATTGTCTGTTTTTACTTAAGCATTGACAGCATCAGCAAACGTTAATGACTTGATGTGATCAACTACTAAACTTGTGGTAAGAGCGTTTTCTCAACTGCTGTTTCCAAGGTAAAAAATAAACTTTGAACTCCACCTATTAATAACTTAGATTTAGTTCCTGTCTGGTCAGTCAATTTAGGACTGATCTGAAGTTTCCTGTTGTACATGAGCTTCAGTATAATGATCTTGAACTTAAGAGATGTCTTTGATCATCGTCTACAGGAAATCTATATGTCCTATAATCATGTATGAGTGTTTTTATATTTGATATATAAGGCCAGACATAGCCACCCCCTTGCTTAACTGGGCAAGCTTGCTGTAATGCTCTTAGAGCAGTGGGAGGAGGTAAAAGCAGGCAGCACTTGCACTGGGATAAGGAAAGTGACAGCAAACACAGTAAGAACAAGTGCAATACGAGTGCATTTATGAGCTGTTCTATGTACCTTAAAAAGGAGAAACTGCTGTTGTTCCTCCATCAGGGCTGAACTGTAAACACACAGGAAGTTCAGTTCACACCTCACTGACTTCAGTTAAAGAAAGTCATTAACATTGTTTATCATGATCTTGATCTCAACTCTGTGCCCTGAGTGCTCTAGAAGCTGTGGAGCAAAGTTTAAAGTTATGTTGGTTATTGTTGCATGAGCGCCCATGTTTTTAGCTTGATATGTGCTGAAGTTTAAAAGGTCACTGATCAGACATGACACAGGGGCCAGTCTTAGAAACTCAGTGTATTCAAATTAGGGGAACTGAGAGAAGATCAAATCATTTTAATCACAAGCAATGATTAAAATTAGAAAAAGAAAATTAAAGATCCTTGCCACAGGAAACCAGTTTCCGCTAAACAAGAAAATGTCTGCCTACTCATGTTTTTCTCACACGTAAAATTTCCCCACCTTTTATCATCCCTAAGATCAGCAAGGTGCTGTAGCTCAATTGTGGGCTACCAGAGTTGAAATATCATGTGGGTTTCTCTCGCAGCGTTTTGCTTTGATCAGGATCCTTTCATGTTTTTGTAGTTACTTTGAATGCAAAGCGAGCTGTTTCGAAGATTGTTACGGTACAAACATGTATGCCAGGTTTTTGTTAAATGCTTTATTATTTTTTGGCTTGGTTTAAACTGCATGCATACCAGTGATGCCACTATCAGTGGTGGTCCTGATGATTAAAACAAAAAAATGCAGGACAGAGGAGGGAGTCCAGTTGAATCCACGCTTGACAAATTGACGAATTATACTTTGTTTGAAAGATTATGTCTGAGTAAATCATTTTAAGATGCCTATGTCTGGTGGACAGCAGTTACTTAATCACACACCTCGTGTTTGTGCATTTGTAAATTCATTTCACTTTCACATAGATTATTTCTGACTTAAACTCCCACACTTCCCTTTCAGAGGAGACCAGGGTGGGTACTGTATTCGAAAAGTTTCAAGAATGTTGGCCATTTTATTTTGGGTATGTCAATTTCAGGCATCAGTTGTGCATCAATATCAGGGCTGCTTGTTATATCAAACTGAGGAGAGCAATGCATGTTGTGTTTTCAATGGCAAGACATCACTCTGTAACCTCTTCTCATCAACGTCAGCAAACAGTACCCTCTAGTGGAGAGAGAGGGAAACACTGTAAACACAATGTGTGTCAACAGGTGCAGCAGTATTCTTTCTTTCTCATTTTCAAGATTAAGGTTCAAATTCATAGAGGCATGCAAACAAATTTAGACAGAAGTAAAATGTTAACATAACAAGTCAAACAGTCATACTAGGACCAGCAGCTCATGTCTCTTGTTCACTGCTGTTTCTCCTTGACGTGGGTTTTCCTTGAAAACTACTTTGTGACTAATATTGTAGATTCAAGACAGCTATAGAAAACATGTCAGTGTTTTCTGTACAAGAAACGCTGCTGAAGATAGTGTTAAGATAATTTGTGTACAGGATGTTCACCATTTTAGTTCAGGAAGTTGACATGCTAATATTTGCTAACTGGCATTAAACACAAGGTTCAGCAGTTCAGGTTTGAGGGAAAGTCCTTAGATTTAGATATAGTTTTCTTTTTATTATTTCCTAATGTGTCCTTGTTTGTTGTCATTTAGAATTTGAATAAAACATTTTGATTTGCCATTTGAAAAGAACAATTTGTACCCAAGGAAAAAAGCCAGGGGGTAAGAGGAGAAGCGTCACTGGGGGCCATGACACTGGCCAAATGACATTTGCTTGGAACAGTTGTAGCCTTTTGAAGTCCACGTAAAGCTAGCAGGCCACAAGGTATTAGTCTGAAATTCATCCACTGGTGAAAGCGGTTTAAACAATGACGACAAAAAGTATTTCTGTTTTTAAAATGTACACCTGTCTCTCAACTGTCGAGCCAAACTACTTAAAATAGTTGATTTTTAAAGAATGTGATTCAGTTAGCTGGATGAACTTACATTTATTCCAAAATTCTTGTCAGTAGATAGATAGGACTAAATGGGCAATAGAGAGAAAGGACTTTAAATGAGAAGCAAAGATCAGTTCCAGCTCAGTGAGTCGTGTGTTTAATTTAACTGGATGCAGGAAGGGTTACATTTCAGTGACTGAGAGTGCTCATCAGTCATTCAGAAGACCCAGTCAACTGCAAAGCATGTCCATTGACAACACCTCTAACCCAAGCACATGCCTTCTGAGCCCTGTCAGATCACAGTAAGTGAAGTGAGATGTGGCTGTGCAAGGCTGTTTCGTTTTCTCATCTGAAGATAGGACAAGGCTATGAGTCTCACAGCCATGCTAGCGGCTCTGTTACGCTGTACTGCGGCAGCGGTGCTTTAAGCTAAATGCTAACATCACCATGCTAATGTGCCCACAATGATAATGTCAGTGTGCTGATGCTTTTAACTGTCCTGCACCATTTACCTTTAGCGTGTTAGCATTCAGATAACTTTCTATCAAGTACAAAATGCGAAGTGTAGCTGAGGCTGATTAGTTTTGCAGGTATTTAGACAGAAACCAAAAATTGAAAGCTGATGATGGTGCTAGATGAAAAGTTATTACATCAATATCTGCTCCCAAATTCAATCCATCTATTAGGTGCTAAGATATTTTACTTTGAACCAAAGTGGTGGCCCAACATACAGTGCCATCCCTATGCTGCTGGCATAGCTAAATATACAGAGAGATGTTACATTACGTTACTAAATCTCAGTTGGTTAAAACCCCAAGAGGTCATGCTTCAGTGCTCAGAAACAGAGATACTTAGGCCGGGAGAATATTAATTGTGCAGATTCTGACAGCAGTGTTGAGGCTGCAGGCCAGCAATTTAGCCTAGCTTTATCTGAATGTCAACACTCTCTCAGGTGTTGACACGACAGATTGTCAACACTGGGTCAAAAGACTGACTGAGTATAATGGCTTGACACTCAGTAGTCTGTTTACTCTATGGAGCTTAGTGTACCATGACATAATGTGGCAGATAGAGACTATAAAAAGAGGAAGCCTTTTGAGGTTCACTGCATGTAGACTTCAGGCTTAACAGGAAGGCTGGAGGGCAGTATGTGCTGTTGACTGTAAACTAAATATAACTCAGAGTTTATGCTTTTCAGTCAGTTTAGGCAGTAGCTGTGTGTACTGTGGGGTTTGTATGTGTATGTGGCAAATTACACATTTTGTTGTTTGTTTTTTTTGTGAAAAGAAGTAAATACAACATGTGCAGCAAGTAGACATTAAAAATGAACCTGTCTTCAAATGTTAATGGACTGATACTTTTCTTTATTCATGATATTTCATGAGCATAGAAAATAGACATAAATAATATACATTAACTGCAGCAGGTGAACACAAGTCTCAGAACTTCATTAACTCGTTAGGCCTTAATTGACATGGAAGGCGGGTCAAGAATTGTCATTAGGATCTGAGCTGATGACATTTCCACAGTTGATAAACTCTCTGACTCTGCAAACCTTGTAATAACACTCAACAGCAGTGGGTTGCCTCCACCTTGACATTTCCATAGTCTGAACTATCATTAAGAGAGGGCAGTTTCACAGCGGAACTGTGAAAGTCAAGACAAAATCTGAAGCACTAAGATAAGGTTATGATAACAATGCATGTCCGCTGGGCAGAAAGGCAAAGAAAAACTCCAATGTGACTCCCTGTGCAGTGTTGATACAAACAGAGTCTACATGGAGGAGTCAACAGAAGCAAAACACACCTGTGATCTCAACACAAAACTCAACATCTCAAGTCTGCAAAGCAACATCTGGATAAACCAGAGTTGTTTTGGAAACAAGTGCTGTGGACAGAGAAAGCTCAAAGGTGCAACTGAAGAAAACACTTGATGAAGAGATAACATTACCAAATGTTAAACATGGGGGTGGAAGTATTTTGCTTTCAGGTTGTGTGGCAGCCAGTGACACAGGAAACATTGCACAGACAAGGTGAGGGAGGAATGAATTCCACTAAATATCAGCAAATCTCTGGATGCAGATGTCCAGCAGCGGCTGGCCTCTACACCAGGACAATGATCCAAAGCAGACCTCAAAATCCACTATGGAATAATTCAGGAAACACAAGCTGAAGCTTTTGGAATGGTCCCCAGACCTGAACATCACTGAAAATCTGAGGGTAGATTTTTTGATACAAATGTCTAAAACTCAAAGTAATCTGCAGGAAGAGGCTGAAAATCCCTAAACCAGGAACACAAAGGCTCTTGGCTCCTACAAAAAGTTTTTGCAAGCTTTGACATCTGCCAAAGGGGGATTACTAGTTTAGTAGGGTGCAAAACCTTTGCACATGCCACAATTACTGTTTAATTTTTGTAATTATTTTTTTTCAAGTTCATGAAATAAAAAGTAACAATGCATTAACATTTGAAGATAGGCTCATTCATTTGTGATGACTGTTTGCTGCAGTGATTGTATTTTCTTCTATTCTTTTCAGAAATCAACAACAGGGGCACACTAATGTTTCTACTGTATGTTTATGAATAAGTGTGCTGTTTTGCTTTTATAAGTGAAGGACATGAGTCGGAGGTTGTAGAGGTGCCCTTCACTGCCTTATCTTTGACTGATGTTCAATCAAGTGTCTTTTAGGAGAATATCAACAACAAAGAGAAAGCTACTCCGAAACATGCAGAGGAGTGAGGTAATTTTTTCCTCACACACACAGCTGTGTGAAGCACACACACATGGCACACACACATACAAGGGCTGGGGCTGGGCCACAACATAATACCAATACAAACACACCAAGGCAAGGGGGGCAGCAAGGCAGCAAGGCAAGGCGTTGTTGCCACAAGAACAACAACGTAACAACGCCCCGCGCCGCCCCGCGAAATTTCGCCGCCGCCGCATGCGCGACATGAGCCCGAGTGCCTACTGTAGATGCCCCTCACCGCCTTATCTTGACTGATGTTCAACCATGTTTTAGGAGAATATCAACAACAAGAGAAAGTACCCGGGAGCAGAGGAGTTGGAGGTAATTTTTCCTCCACTGCCTGCAACCCCAACAACCTCCAATAGTAAAGCAGAGTAACCTGAAAGAATCCAGACCTGAATGGTGGAAAGCACTCACAATTTACCTTCTTTACACCCCGTCATCCCCAGTGGAAAACTTGCTTATTGATCACCGAGTAACCAGATTAATGTGGTGGAAAATCATAAGCAAACACTGGCAACCAGAAAGATGTTCTCTGGGTGTAGCCACTAACACCAAACATGGGTGTAGTCCTGTACCAAAAGTCAGTAAAAATATATTTAATGGTGGGGAAGTAACCTCCTGCAAATATGTCTCCCATTTGATGGAAAGAAGATGGTTGAATGGGTGAAAGCTACAGATGATATTTTTCTTAAGGTAATTCTTCATGCATGTTGTATTTGAATGTGTTTTGAGCTCAGAGAAAAATCTGAGATCACCCAATCTAGATCTAAAATCTATCTAATATACATATCATCAAGTACAGTACAAATTCATTCTCTCATGGTTGTGGTACTTGTCCTTCCCTTTTTTGTCATTTATAGTAATTGCAAACATTTATGCAAGTGGGCCCTCTAGTGGACCTTGTGTATGGTGTGGGATTATAATCTTATGCAGTGCCATATATGGAAAACACAATCAAGTTAAGACAAACACTTCCTTAGAAGATAAAACTGTGTAACCTGAAGGTGTGCTGGTGAACACAGATATGTTAATGCCAGCAACTGCTATTCTGGGAAATGTCCGAGTTGGCCAGCTGAGTGGAGGAAAACCTTTCTGAGAAATAAAGCCATAGATATGATCAGGCTGCCTGTGAGTGGAGTATATTTGAAAGAACAGATGTTGTCCATTAAGAGAATAAACAAATCATCCCACACAAACACTACCTTTCATTTGCTGAGGATTGTCACAGGTGAAGGCAAAGTGGCCAGTGTACAAATACTGGTTGATAAATCTAAGCCAATTTTTATTTAGCACCTGCATACACTTTCCTGCCTCACATTCATGTAGTTCTATACATTCATATCTGGAAGTTGCCCATTTCCCTGGTACTTTGCCCATGGAACTGCTCTCATTGCTTTGTTCTTCTTAGTTGCTTAAAAAGAAAAGACCTGTCAATGTAGAATGTCCTGCTACAGTCTGAATATTTGATTTTATTTCATTGTAGATTCAATTATCATTAAGTTATCTCTGACTGAAATTCAGCTGCAGTCAGTGGAGGAAAGAAGCTAAAAAAGTAACTAAACATAAACATAAACCTACATGTACAGTAAATACATTTTTCAGATACTTTTACTTCACTTGAGCAAACTTTACAGCCCTGCTCCACTGCACTGTAAAGGAAAATATTAAACTTTTTAATCCACATTTATATGACAGCTTGGTGACCTTTGTGGCATAAACATACAAAGCAGCTGAAATGAGCTCCACCTACACTGCAACAATGAAATGCTGCGTACATGATGATGCATTAACAATGCATCAACAATAATGATAGCATAACATACAATATAATAACAACCCTGTCTGCATAATGCAGAGTACATCTGTACTCTTACTTAAAGTCTCCACTAAAATGTGTTTCACTTCTTGTTACCTAATTTGGATGTTTGAGCTTCACTGTGCAGCATTAATCTGCTGATTAAACACCCTTAATCTAAGATTAAGTAGTATCCAGTGTTTCACAAGTAATAACCTCTAACATATGATAAGTTAATTACACTCTCTTGATCAGTTTTACCATACATTTCACACAAATTACTGATGCAAATAGAAATATCACAACAACAAATAAAACATGACTCCAGTAAGGTCTTATTCAGTGATCTGTCATTTTGAAATATGCTAATACAGTAGTCCTTCTCCACTGTAGGGGC
The DNA here is from genome assembly GCA_033238685.1 of Lates japonicus. NCBI lineage: Eukaryota > Metazoa > Chordata > Actinopteri > Centropomidae > Lates > Lates japonicus. Next base: position 5,614,619 of record BRZM01000011.1, read on the forward strand.
TCTACACCTTTGTCCTATGCCTGGGAAATACTGAGGACCTAAACTAACTTTCTTAAACACGTTTTGAAAACTTCATCACTAATGACCCTAATAACCCCAGCTGCATGTGTTTACTTCAGTTTTATGCACAAGTGCAACAGTGGATGTATTAAAAGGGGAAGGGGCCCACTGAGGCAGCACATACTCAATGTGGAGGAAGCTACTTTAAAAGCCTAGCTTTGCAAGCTACTAATTACTTAACTCTGAAAGATGTTGAACTATGTCAAAGCTGCCTCAGGGAGCAGTCTAGTTTGGTTAGAAAAGTAGTTCAAACTACTTTGTAAAAAAAAATAAATAAATAAAAATTGACAATGTATACATGATTTGAAGTTATAACAAGATATAATACAAAAAAGTCACATGCCAGCAAAAATGTCACTTAATTGACTATATTGCAAAAAGGGCCTACTTTACAGGCTACACATAACACAATAAGTAAATAAATTGTGAAAGTGCAAGGAATGACAGCTGTGGTTGTACTTGCCTTCCACAAACTAGGGTTCAGATGGGGGTATTGCACCAAGCAGGATTACCCAGTTAGACAGGTACCTTCTAAAACAGCATGCAACTTCTCTGAACATTTTTATTAATAGCAATAAGTAATACTCTCATATTTGGCCATGGTGATTATTGCTCAGGCTGGGACTGAGGAGGTTTATGCATGATGATGTTATTGTGTGAGCACTAAGCAACACCTGTCCTTATCCATATGCATTTAGACAAAGGTCAGGTGAGTGGTGGTGGCTGCCCAACAAATACATTGCCTCTGTGTTCCCTCACACCAGTCAGCATGAAAGAAAAAGGTTGTGGCACTGGTCAAAGGTGGTTCACTAAAGCAGGGAGGAAATTGTACAATAAGATTATAAAATAATTCATTTGCTTTTACAGCCCAGAACTATTTAAATCATTACACAAATATTAATGCAGGTGGACTACAAGCAACCTACTACAAAATGTAGTTAATCTACTAACCCGGGCCCAGATTTTTGTGTTTTTCCACCTCCCCCTACTTCTACACTGTTGTATTAGTACTTTGACTTCTTGGTACTTTTTCCATCACTGTGTCCTCACTTCAGAGAGTGGATAGGCTGTACATCTAAAGATGGTTAACACTGTCCCCCTTTGGTTTGGCAGCAGCAGTGATCTGATTGGTCCGCCCTCGCATGTTGTGGGCGGGGTTTATTTTGGGCACCAGGCTCTACTTGTGCATTATGAAGCCACTGACAGCATGGACTCACACTGCCTGGGAAGTCATGAGCGACAAAATACACGAGAGGCAATTTTTAACTGAGGCGGAGACCCCAGCCTAACGACGAAGTCGATATTCAACAGGCTCGAGAAACATTTTAATCGATATCAGTGACTTTCGACAACGTCGTGACTTTGTTTTTACTCGGGTCAGAAAGTGGTATCCTTTTATGGGCTCGCTACTCAACGAAAATGAACTCTCCGGACTGCACAGGTGTGTTGACAGGTTAATTAACAGCTACGTTTTGTTTTGACGTCGCACCTTAATGGAGTTGTTTTGGCTCAGAAATTGGTGATATTAGTTAGCGTAATGGAGCAGAAGCATTTTCTGGCGTCTGCTGGAAGCGGAGAAAGTCTGTCGTCGTCCGGTTCACACACCTTGTCCGAGAGTGAAGAAATAACAGCTGTGCTGGACATTAAAGTTTCCGGAGATGGAGATAATAGTCACAACTCGGACTCTGAAAGTGTCAACGAAACGGAGGACGACAGAAATGCGGAGTATGAGAAGGGCGAAGAAGAGTGTGAAGAAGGAGAAGAAGACGAAAAGGTAAACACACAAACCACTGAAACAAATTCGAGGCGACTTTACCCTGTGAAGATGCAAATGTGACTGCTGTTGCCTAAAAAAGTGAACACAGTGGCAGAGGCGTGTCAGTAATCCCTTTTAATACCCGCAGTCAGCTTGCAAAACACTTGAGAAGACAGTAAAGTCATTAATTTTGGCCCTGCTGTCAGAATAATTGTAAACAACCACCTGCGCCAGCTCAGCTCATGTTTGCTGGGTTGCACATGTCATGAAGTCAGTGAGCTGCACACAGTCTAAGTAGAATTCATGCTGTGTGCTGCTTAGACTTCATCCTCTCCATTTACAAGTCACACTACAGTATTTGGAGGGCTGCACTGCTTTCTGTTTTAACTTTGGTATGTCCTGTGTCTTTCAGTTATAGCCCAGCTGGATGTAGGCCATGTGTATAGGCTATCATGTTGGAGTACATGTAATTTGGTTGCTTGACTTCAGCCCCAGTTTGTGCTTCTCTTGTACTACTGTTACATTTGAAAAATGAAATCCCGCCAATTTTTGAAAAGAAAAAAAAAACACACAGAAGGGAGTTTAACAAGGCTCACGACTGTGCTGAAGGTACTCTAAAAATCCTTCAAAGACTCCTCTAACCATCTGGATGGGGAAAAAAAAATTGTCAGCTGCACAAAAATCACATTTTTAACCCAAGTAGTCTGTTTCCTGATCCAAACAAAGATGGTAGCTGAAAGTGATTCTGAAGTTTGTCCTTGCTCAGCTTGTGCAGCATGAACCAAGACATATACGCAGTTGCCAGTCTATCTATTTAATACAGCAGCAACATTTTTATTTTATATTTTTATTCTTATTGTGCTGTAGATGGAGTATGTTTTTATCAGTCCCTAAGGATTCTGGAAATGCCTTCATAATAACGTCAAACCTTAAATGACCTGGGGTTTTCAAAGTTTGGCTAAAGGTCAGGTAATGGAAAAACAATGTTTAGATCTGTGACTTCAATGCAATGGTAATACATGAGAGGCACAGACTGGGACTGGCCTAAATGCAATCTCTTAGAGGAGTGAAATTATTGTTGTGTTTTTTCAGGAAACAGATGGGGAAAATGAGGAAGACACAATTCATGTCTCAGCCTTTTAATTTACACTTCATACTGGTTTGACTGGCTCCAATGAGGACAAAGCCACTTGATGCATGCAAGGGTGTGTTTAAGATTTTAAGCTCTTGCCAGACCTATAAACCTTTTCATCATTCACAAGTTTAGATTGTAGGTGTGGCTGTCATCCCCTATCATATTCCATATTAGCAATTGGAAAATACAGAAAATTGTGCAACATAATCCATTCATTGCTCCACACTTTTTGACTCACGGTTTCTTGGATGCAATGCCCAGAGGCAGTACAGCAATAGATAGCTAATACTTTTTGGCATGAAACAGAAAACTGAATAACTGCTTTGTCATGGAAGTTGGAAATAAACCTTACAGACCGAGCCCAAATTGCATTTCCTGTGAGGATAAGTATGAACTGATGGAATAAACCCATTTCATTAATGGTCGTTTCTTTCTCCATGCTATATTAATTCAGTATTTGTAAACATACCAGACTCTCCAACATGCACAGACTTCCCCTGGAATATACTCGTGGGGCGGTGTCATGTTTGCAAACAGTAGTGCTTAACTAATTTGGTTTGGCACTAGTATGATAATCTGCTGGTTTAATAGAGTTGAGATATCACACTAAGGTATATTATATCAGACTAAGTTTCCTTAAAAGTGAGCTATTCTGCACCATTGAAATATATTTATTTAACTGAAATAACAGTGTTTCTCTCCTGTTTGCATATGTAAGCAGATGTACTGCAATTTTGTTGTTAGAAGTGGTTTTACTACGATGAAAACAAATTTAATGAGACTTTAAAAGCATACCTGCCCTTACTTTGAACCAGAGTGACATGTATTGGAAGAACCCTGTGACCTTTTCCCCCGAGCCCTTTGAAATATCAGTTTGAAGCTCATTTAAAACCAGTGACCTCTCTTACGCTGGCTACAGAGGAGATGTAATTTGAACTGTTATACTGAACTAGATAGACGCCAACACCAACACAGCAGGTCAGATGACCTGTCAGTGAGGAGCAGCCCTCCAGTGGCATTACAGTAGGGTTAATCAGGGAACTCTGACCTATGACTTATGTCCTGCTGCTGTGGCGTTAAACAAGTAAAGTCTTCAGAGAAAACACATGACATCACCTCTCCTTACTGACGGGATCAGTTAACCACTCTGTTTCCAGACTGAGCGCTGTGCAGTGTCTCAAGGAGTGCACTGCTTTCTATGGAGCTTTAGGAGATTAATCCAAAATGTTTGTTTGATTCCTGTATTCACAAAATCTCAGTGTCGTCAAATCTTGTCCATCCCAGACATCTAAATCAGTTCAGTGTTGTGGGCAGTCACAGAGAACATTATCTACAGTCAGGATGAGATTATCCCATGCATAATCCTTTCTTTCATGCACAGAAATAGATTAAAATAGGTAACATAAAGTCCAGATTTATAAACAGCTTTTGGCCTAAGCTCACTGGATGTGAAATGTCACTGTCAATTATGACATGTCTTGTTTGAGATTAGGAATAGTTGCACCTGCTTTTCATTGTCCAAATATTGGGATAATGACATTATATTTTGGTTGTTATACATCAGTTTCATTCAGTATGTTATGGGGTCGGTTCAGCAGGCTGGGCCTTGTATACAGCATGGTGTTTGTCTGTATATTTGAAAGAAATGATCAAAAAAGGTGCAGATTAATATTCTTTTAGTCAGCCAATCAATCAATACTAGAGCTGTAGCTCTAGTATGATTAGTTAAAGCTAAGTTAAACATAGGATTAACTAATTGTGCTTAAATATGAATTTTGTATAATAACCACAGTGTCACAAAAAGCCTCCTATCATACAAACATTTGAACATGACATGTATGATTTAACTGCTTGTAGGACTATTAGAAACAGTTGTAGATTTCAGATGATACTTGTGTCCAACACACAGTGAGTCTTACACACTGCTTGCCAAATCATGTCATCTATCAGTTTGTTAATCATTGTATTCTCAACCTTTATATGTCCTTCTGCTTTTATATCCCCTCATAATCATAAATCTTGTTTCCCTTACTTTCCTGTTTCTACCGCTCATGATATGATAGCGACCTGCCCAGGGTGTGCCCCACCCAGTGTCAGATGGTATTGGCTCCAGCCCCCCTGTCCTCAAAGGATGGTTGTGTTATGCCTAATCTCACCATTTCCTATTTTCTTGCATTTATAGTTGCTGCTGCAAGAACAAACATGCTTCCCACAGAGTATCGCTAAAGATCAGTCTTATCCTGTGGATTTCAACCTTAAACGTCATACTATCAGCAATGTATGATATTTGAAACCTGTGTTCCCACTAACATATGATAAGTCATAAAAGCTTGAAGTGGGTTGGATGTTTTGTCATAAATCAGTGAATATCTTACAACAACAATGACAGATTATTCTCAACATAATACCTTTTCCTACATGCTAGGCTTACTCCCACATGCTAGTCTTGCTCTTTCAGTCTTGGCAATGACTGCAGATGTTGGTGTAATAGTTACTTGACAGTTAGATAGATTATCTTCAGTACACAGTGTGAGCACCAACATAAACTGAATGACTTCCTCAGTGGTGGGGTAAGATGCAAAATGTTTTGCTTCATGCACTCTGCATGTCTGCCCCATTAAAGAACACAGTTACAGTTAGTTTTTAAGCCATGTGATCTCAGATGGCTGTGTTTTCATAAGAACAATGTATCAAATGACAATGTGAAAACAATATGACAAGGGCTCACTCGTAGTGATTAACCCACACAGTCTGGACCACAACTTTACTGTTTTGGCTCACTCTCTCCACTCTCACAGTGTTGGTTTCACCTGCAGCAGGAAGCTGTTTTCAGTGCAGAAGCTCTTAAAACCTGCTGTACACTGTCTACACAGCAACGAATAGCAGATAAAATTAGTGACTAACATAGTGGAGCATTTATCAGCTAAACAGCAAGATATTTCCCTCAGAATTCGTAACAAAGAAAAAGACAGTCAGAACTGTACTTACATCCACCAAAGTGGCTACTAACACAACTTGAGATGATGATATGTCAGTGTTGTTGTCACAGTTTGTTCTGCTGCCCCCAAGGTTTAAATATGTGAGTCAGTTAAAACTAATTTTAGGCAGGCACTGTGTTTTTGGCTTTATTTGCCTCTAACTGCTTTTTCTATCCATTATTCCCTTTTAGTGACATTGAATTTATTACACTGACTCTACATCCATTCATCTTTATCTGTCACCTACATGGCAGCTGCTGTCAACTGTTAGATTCAACCTTATGTTTGCCCATGCGTGTGTATTACACTGAATGACGTACTGGATGGAGCAGGCAAACCATTCACAACAGGACTGCACCAGCCAAATAACAAATTACTTCCCTATAAGCAAAATCAATAATGTTACATGATTGTAAAAAAAAAAAGAAAGAAAGAAAGAAAAAGAAAAAAGATTTTACAAACTGGCACACTCCTCTGCAGTGAGTAATGACTTTGTTCAAATGAGAACTAACCATGTGTGACACTTGGCACTCAGCAAACTGCATTAACTGGGGGATTAAAACAACTAGAAAGGTTTGTTGAATTAGAGCTGCTCTGTTTAGGCTAGCAGAACACTCATCTATCTGAAAGACAGGTTCATTTGGTCTGGCTATGTTTAGCATGCAAGGGCCGCTTCTGGAGAGAGATTTATTTGTTTTAAAATGTCTGAATGATGAAGAAAAATAGTTTTTATGGAATAAATGGAGCCTGATAAAGGTTGGGCAGAAACAGAGGTCATTTTAGATTTATGTTTAATACACTTTATAATCATATATGTCAGACCATGACCTTTGTCTAACTGTGTTTTCCATGTAAACAGACTTGTTCAATCTTTCTGCATGCAGTGCTGCTCAATATAGTTCACATAGCAACGCTAGACTTCTGATTAATGTTACAAGTATATAGGTTGTATCAGTTTGAAATATTTCAACTTTGACATTTTGGCCCATGAGCCTTGGTATGGAGAAGAGGCCAGTCAAATGGTGTAAATTTTGTAAACATTTTGTTGTAAAAGTTTTGTGAAGAAAACACAGTACCAGTTACTGAATTAACACTTTTTTTTTTCAACTCTGTAATCTTTAGCTTAAATCACTCTTTGGCGACATACATCACAGAATTTTAACCTCAGTGACTGGATATTTCTCACAGAAATGTACTTTGGGAGTTGAAGTTAGCTTCTCCACTGAAGTTTTTATGGACAAAAGCTTGTAGCTTTGACTTTTTAGCAAAGAACCAGATACCCTCTAATGCAGATACCTTAGCTTTTGTGCTCATTATTTAACAAGCAGAGTTTAATGCCAATTAGTGAACACACATTCATTGTTTTAGTAACATATTGCTTTCTTTTTTCTACAATTCAGTCCCTGTTGTTAAATGTGTCCCCCTGCAGCGAGTAAAGTATCTCTGACAAGCAGCACATTTCAAGTATCTACAGGTTGTTCCTTGTACATCACTGAAATCAGATGCTGAATGGAGGTCAGGAAATTCATGTTCTGCTTTGGGAAAATTTGACCATGAGTTGTGTTTATGATGCTTAAATTGCATTCAAACCTGGAGCAAGATTAGACAAGTGAAAGTTCATTGCCTAAAGCTAACTACTTAGCTATCGTTGCTGCTGGGTTGGGTGTGATGTGCTCAGTACAGTCTAAAACCACAGCGATTCAGCAGGCACATGATGATGTCACTGCTCACTGAAAGTTGTCATCTTAAGCTTATATCTTGTATGTTTCTGTGGATAATCATGTTGGCGTAATGAAAAAATACATGTGAACTTAATGGTTTGACTGATAATAAGATTGAAAGTATCAGATTTCATGGGAATTAATTTCTATTTTTAAACAACCAAGTCTTTATTTTCTTTCTACGAGCTGTCTAAATCTGACATAATCCATGGTTGGCAAGTTGGTTTATTCAATTAGGGCCTGCTCTCTAAAGTTGAATGGGCAGCTGTCACGCATTGCATTAGTGCTGGCTTGTGTATCAATATTTGCTTCTGTTTGACAATGTTTAACTCTGACCCTGTGGTGTGCCCCTAAATAAGCAGCCATCTATTTAAGCAGGCAGCCAGTCAGGGTGATCAGAGGGACATCCAGCGTCAGTGTATGCTTTGGGGCTAAGAGGATTAACACAATCTGGTTAAGACTCTTTTCACTCCTACAGGGGACTGTGTCTTTCCAGGATCCATCTTTGATTTTTGACTCCTCTGTCCTGTCTTTTGTATGCATGCATTTCTGGGTTTAATCAACCTGCCTGTGATGACTGAGCATTCGAAGTGATACAAGAGCTTAAGGTTGTTGGTGCCTAAACAAAATGTCTCTAGGTCGGAATTTACCTGCAGGTCAGTGTACATCATCGCGGGGAAGCAAGGTAAGAGACTCCAGCAGCTGACACTGCTGATCGGATTGATAAGTAGGGTTAATCTGAAGTTCCTGTAATGTATTTTTTGAGTAGTTTGTAGTTTGAGTATTTTCAGTGTATAACACCTTTCGTGGCCACTGGATCCTGCTTTATAAACAAGTAATGAATGTCAATGTAGTAACACACATTTAGAATTGCATAAAATATGTCTTCCAAGGAGAGGTTATAAATGTCTTCAAATTCGATACATGAATAAAGACTTAAAAATAGCCACTGTTAGCTCAGTGTTGGACTGTTAGCAATGTAGACTGTTAGCACTGAAATTAACATTCAGCCTACAGTAAATAAGTATGATTTCAGTTTACATTCAGTTGCCAGTTTATTAGGTACACCCTAAAACTAATGCAGTGTAATAAGTCCCTCAATATTGCCTCCCTTCGTAAATGTTCAGTTTGTGTTGAAACTGTTACAGAGGTTTTGATTCAGTTGTATGATCATTTTGGAGTATGTAGTTTGTGGTGATGTTGAACTGTATTGCATTTTACAAAGATGTTCTTATTCTGCCCTTTGACTGTTATATTAAACTGCATTAGTTTTAGCAAGGTGTTTAAACTGGCAACAATCTGGGTAAATCTGTCTTGCTATATTAAACTGTCGTTCATACTAGTTCTTCTCAGATTTGATGGTTTCAGGGTCATTGCTGAATCAGAGGCACAGCAACAACCACAGTGGTCATGCTGTCACACAGCTCTTTAGAGATTTGTTCTGCCTATTTTTTTAAACTTTTTTTAAATTATTATTCCCAGATGCACATCATAACCAAAATGTAACCAGTTGTTCCCTGGCCTAGGGCCTATCGGTGTATCAGAGTTAATGGAATGTGTACACTTCAAGTCTTGAAGGCACTCTTCTTAAATGCAGGAAAACATGACCACCTCTGTGGAAAAAATAATCCATGCTTTAATTCTGTACAATGCCAAAGTTAATCAATTTCATGATGGTTAATTGTGTGTAATTGAAGAAGGAAAGAATGCTGTAGATCATGTCAACACAGGAAACAGAATTCCCCTGGGAGAGCACACAGTTAAAGTTCAGATACTCAAAACCAAAGATTCTCTTTAGATAATGAAGGGAGATTGTCAATGTAAGGAGAAAAATGAAGTGTGCATTGGGTGACTGAAATGTGGCGCACCCCATGGAGAGTTTTGATCACAGAGTTATTTGGATTTGAGCTGTGAGACTTTCAAGTGTACTGTTTTCCTCTTGAGTAAACACTAAGATCCTCAGTACAGAGAGCAAGGGAAGAGAGGTTCAGGCCAGATTGGAATTTGGGGAGAGTTGAAGAAGACAGATGTTGGGTGACAAGGTCGGCCAGAACATAGTTTGCTCTACTTCAGTTGACCCTGAGAAAAAGAGCGATGAACATGTTCTCTTTCTCAAAAGTTCACTGTGTACACTTCGCAAAGATGTAAGCATTGCATGAAATGGCCATCACATTATATAATCACACGTGTTTATTTCAGGAGTCATGTGGGCTGCTAAAAAGGAAAGAGGTAAAAATGTGTTGTTTTCAGTGTTTACAGAGGCAGCAACAATAATCCTTATGCATTTCTGCAGCTGGTAGTTTGCTAAACCCCTCCCCCAAACAGCAATTATCCAATCATAGCTTAGCAACCATAGCTAGGCATGGCAGCCCTGTCAAGTTTTGGATTTCTCCACAAGCTGAATCAGTGTTCATGGGGCTGTAGTTAAGTGGTGCTCAGCATGTACAGTGTTTGGAGAGTGGTGTCCTTTTAAGTTTTTTCAAAACCAGAAATACTTGAGCAAATGTGTAAAGATGGACATGTGTTTATCTGCTCTAACAAAGCTGTAATTGTTGAATGTCTGTTCAAATAGTTTACTATATACAGTAGGAACAGAGTGCTGCTTCCAAAGCCAATAAGCATAACATTAGCTAGCTACATTAATTTGTGAGTTTACAGGGTGATAGTAGAAAAGTGCCCTGATCATGATAGCACAATTGCTGTGTACACTGTGGGGAAGGCAGGCCTGGATGCTGTACTGTGGTGTGGTGTACTGTTTTTTTTTTATTAGATTTGGGGAAATTTACACTCTAGGACCCCTGACTCTGGTCAGAGCCTCTTCCTTTGAACCACTGAAAGTGAGAACAATATGTTTTTACTTTGAACTGAGCAACCAAATAGGATACTGTTAGAATCATTTTGCTTACAATGTGAGGTCTAACTATCTTTACACTATGATATCAGAACAATGCCATTTCTTCAGTTTCCTGTCTTTTAAATGGATCACTATCTAGAAAGGATGGTGACTTTTTGCCTGGGGTCTTTTAGCATGATATCATATGTAGCTATCAACTACAGCTAATAAAATCTGGTGTATGGGCAAATGGCTGTTTCTCAATTACTGGTGTATAGCAAAGTTTATTAGTGTCAAATCCGAGCAGCTGTTCTCAGATTAGCTGATTATAGAGCGATGGGATGCCTCTCTCTCTGAACAGTCTGTGAGTATCTTGTTGATCTGTGAAGCATCAGTAACACCCTTTGCAAACTTGTCATAATTTTGTAGTAAATGAATTTGGGCACTGCTAGGAGTCTAAAAAAACAACTCAGAAAGGGGGTAGGCTTCAACAGAAAAAGGTAATTTCTGGCAGACTTGTAATTTTTATTTATTGTAAGACTCATTAATTACTCATCAGTATGAAAAATTGTTTGAAGTGTAATAGAATGGGGGGAAAAAACCAAAACAAGATTAGCTACAGATTTTGGCTTTAAAAGCTGCGTTTTGCCATGTTTGTTTAATTCCATGTAGACCAGACAGTCTTGAGATGTGTTGGTGTGAAAAATGTGATTTGATTATTACCAATGCATGTTATTCTTAGTTGTTGGGTAGGAAAGGATATAATGGAGAAACAATAGCAGGGATGGTGATGACTGGAAAGAAGTAAGGAGTAATGCCTATTGATGTATGGCTTTTCTCTTCCTGTTTTACTGTAAATGTGTACTCATTGTGTCTTAGCAACCAATATCAGACACTAATGACAATTTGTTCCCACTTGTAAAAGGTTCCTTTTATCCACCTCAGTGAAATGATAAACAACACTTCAACACAAAGCCTTCAAATGGAATTAATATCCTGGGGTGTGGATACATTTGCAAATTCTCCCTTTGTACAGACTTCAGATTTTTAATGTGGAAATCATGGCTCAACCCACTTCACCTTTGTAATGCAAACCCCAGCTAGTTTGTGAAGTATACCATAATATGTTAAAATGTGGTCGACAGAAGTATCAAGAAAAACATTGAAATTGGTGTTTATGTTCTTGTACTTGTTTTGTTTTCATAGCCAGGCCCCAGTGGTCTAGTAGCACAGACCTCATACAAGTATGTGAATACCACAGAGTTTTCCTTGGCTAGGGCTATTTGGAGTATTTATTACTTGACCTTGGGGACAGTTTCCCTGTGTGCAGCCATGCTCTTTCATTTTTGCATTTGCCAGTGTAGGATATACAGCTCTTCCTGCTGTTCTGTCCTTTTATTGGTAAGTTTGTTTGGGTAGCTGTGTATGCTTGTGTTCATACTGGTATAGAAAGAGTGTTTCTTCTCTGTAGCTGAGTGTCTTTTCCTGCCCCTAACACATTCAGTCTTTGTTGTCTTGGCTGGTAAAGGTCAACAGCAGGAGTAAAACCTCTGCTGAGAGTTTACTCTGTCTTCTGCACCAGTCTTATCCACACCATGCTGTCCAGTTCCCTTTCCTCTGTGCAGCATTAATGGTTTGGTGACTTTTGGCATATGTCCTACATACTATGTTAACTTGACAGCAGACTTTCATCGCATATTTGCAAAATTTGATGGTCCACTGGTAACCTTAAGTTATCTGAAGTCAGTTATTATAATCAGTATTTTTTTTAATAATGTTTCAAATGAGCGTATGAAACTCTGCAGATAATTACCACCTGAATCTGCAGCTTTCCCCAGCTTTATGGAGCTTTATAGTGAATTTCAGTTAATTGTGTAGCTGTCCGCTTGGCAACCCTACTCATCGCTTTTATAACATTGTTTTTGGAAGTAGCAGGCAGCTGTTATCTGTGCAGAAAGTTATAAAAACCCACTGTGCACCACTTGCCCAGCACCAAATGGCAAACTATATTAGCAACTAGTTGGTGAACACAGGGGAGCATTTAGCAGCTAAGACAGCCTGATAGATAGAGACCAAAAACAGAGCTAAAAAAGAGAGAATATTGGATGTAGATTTATCAGGTTGCCACAGACATGACTCCAAATGAGTGATAATGTTAAATTTTTGAGTGACAGGAAATATTAAAAGGAGGAGGGGAATATGTTTAGTTTCAATCTAAACGGATACTGTGGTTAAGATGGTATTGTAAACCACAAGGACATCTGGATATCATACTGTATGATCTAATGAAGAATCAAAGTGACAGGGTTGCTCTGAAAATGGTAGACTGGATATTCTCAATAGAAATGATGATGGTATGACAGTAAATACATAACACATACTAATATAAAAATAAAGCCTCTCTTTGTCACACATTCCATGTCGGTTAAGGTTGCCTCATCTTTCAGTTGGTAAACACAACTGACTTTGGTTGTTTGGTTCAGTCCATCCTCTTTGTTTCAGTTGTTTGCTGTCTGTTCTTTGCTTTGACAACAAAGGATTGTTGGTACTGTCCACTGTGTGTGAAGCTGAGGGTGGAAAAGAGGATGGAGGAAGGAGGGGCAGGTCAGGTTTGATCTTGCTTACAGGAGCTCCGCTGCAGGGAGAGAGGAATGGTGGTAGGTGAAAGGGCACTGGTTGCTGCCAAAACTGCTTTCTGTGTGCACAGCAGGTAACACACAGACTGCGATTGGCTTACTGCAGTGTTTTCTATGTAATCAAGTAGGCATTTAAAGGGCTTACTCCCATGTTTAGTACCAGTAGAATTTTGACTTTAATAAATCCTTTAATAACCGTTTACTGTTTACTGGCTGTCTTATGATATAATATGCATTGAACTGGCAGTATGGATTCAGTGATCTACCAGATGATCATTCATAATTGGCTGATAATGATACCGAAGCTCAGCTGACCCAAAATCTGATGAAACTTTGGCCAGCTTTGGCAGCCCTCCACAATTTCCACAGGCTCAAATATCTGCTTTATGGTGCATCAACCAAGTCAGGAGGATGAAGGCAAAAGGTTGCATGGATAACAAAGTTGTATTTGTTTGTTGTGTTTTCAGTTCAGATTGGACCACATTCTTTCTTGTATATGCCTAATGGTCTCTGTCAGTTTAAAAATGATGTGTAAAAAAAGTGTTTTCTGGATCAAATACTGCTCCTCAAGTAGCCCTGTTTTTCATTTTAAGATATTGATTATTTGATAATCCATGTTTGCATAGTCAAGTGAAAGCAAATGTCAGACTAAAAGATATTGCATGCCTCCAAACTTCAGACTTTGACCCACTGCACAGATAGCAAGATACTGATAGCTGATTATCTCACTTCCTTTATATGAGTTGAAAGTCATCTGCCAGTGACGATTAAAATGATTTGATCTTCCTGAAAACAACCATGAAAACAACAAAACAACAATACAGTCAAAACAGAAACAATGTAACATTACTCTTCTTGCCCTGTGTCATTGTTCCAGGTATGCAATAACCCTAACACAAAGGGCTTTAATGAAAATACTGCAAATATTTTCTATCAAACAACCTTGAAGGAAAGGAGATGTTAAAGGGCAGTAGGCACTGATATTGAGAAATACAGAACTTCTATAAAGTGACTCTACACTTCCTTTGTGATGTAGAAACTGTACACATGACAGCCCTGCAGTCATTTAATAAAGCTACATAGCTCCGTCAGGTCATAGCACATGCACCATGTATCATTATGGTCCATGGTGTTCAGGCATTAAGGTCAGAATGACCTGTCCTGAGTAGGTTTGTTTGTAACCAGATGCTTCTGACTTTAAACAATGTGAGTGGATGATGTGGGAGTTTACCACTGATTGTTTCACAGCATAACTCTAAGCTGCTTATAGAGGCATTGCTTAGCTATTATCTGTTTGCTTTAAATTACATAACCACCCCTCTGTTCCTTTATTTATTTATTTTTTTATTTAATTAGGAATTAGCAATTGCGCCACACTAACTAAATCCTTTGCAGAGATAAATATTTATATATCCAAACTGCCAGGAGAAACTTGTGCAGCTAGCTGAGCCAACTGATAAAACTAACTTTAGCCTGCTCATACGTGACATATGAGCTGAAACAATCAGTAGATTAATTGATTAGTTGGCTGACAGAAAATTAATCTGAAACTATTTTGATCATTCATTCATTCATTTAAGTCAATTTTATGAGCAAAATGCCAAAAATTCACAGTGTGAATCTTTGCTGTTTTTCTTGGTCTTCTGTGATATTAAATCAAATTTCTTTGGGTTTTGGACTCATGGTCAAACAAAACAAGACATTTGAATAGGTCAACTAGGCCTCTGAGAAATTATGCTTGGCATTTTTTAAGCTCCTTTTTTAATGGAACAAACAATTAATCAAGAAAATAATTAACAGATTTATTGATAATGAAAATAATAAATACTTGCAGCTCTTTTATTAGTAAAATAACACAAATTTTTCCCACTAAGCTGTAGCCTAATTTTCCCACTTACTCTAAAATGCATGCATACTACTCATTCTTAAACCAAAGTCTCATTGGAAACATTGGAAGTAAGTTGAGTATATATACTTTGTATGAATTTATCAAGAATTTGAAAAGCCAGTTTAGAAATGCATTTATGTAAAATGTGAAACGCAGTCCAAAGAGGTAGTAAAGTTTGAGACATGACTGAACCTCTGCTGTTATTTTTTTTGGAAGAGCATTAAAACAGGAAACCAGTGGTTGCAAAAGAGATCGGCTTTTGCACAACATGCTTGTCATTGTATTCCACTGAATATTATTCAGTCGAAATTAATGAATTATCATCTAGTCATACAGTTGATCGAGTTGATTTCCTCTCAAGGCCGCTTGTTGGCTTCCAAATCTTAATAAATTTAGCATTATAGTGTAGCTGTTAATGGAATGAAGGCATTTTTACTGAAAACTGAGATTTAACCAGATCATTTGAAACAAAAGTGCAAATGAACATTTGGGTCTCACAGCTCTCCATCTCTGCCTCAGCAGTATTTACTGGCTCAGTGCTAGGTGGTGGGTGTGTGGTGGTGTTTGTGTTTTGGGCCTAACAAGCTACAGTGTTTTTTAAGAGAGGCTGAATTTATGTTACACAATGAATTCATTGTAATGTATTAGGGTGCATGTAGGGGTATACATTTTTGGTTTTATTTCAGTGTCTTCGCTAACGATCAGCAAAAAGATATGTAAAGTCACTTTAGCAAGGTATTTAATAATTTAACATATTTTTTAAACTGTAAATATTCAATATACTACAGTAATGTAATGTATATTTTAAATGGTCAAAGTTCAGAGACTCACTCTGACACAGTTCAAAATGCTGTGTCTGTGACTCAATACAGCTGTAACAAACTCAGTTGCAGGGGCATCTTGCAATGTTGCATAAATTCCTCTCCTCAGAAACTACTGCTGAGGAAACAACGTATTTGAAAATGCCAAGTTAACTTCCTTCTCACTTCTCATTGTCTGGTCATATTTCTGCACAGAAAATGTTTATATTAAGTCGTATTTTTTATTGTAGTCTTGAGAGATTATATAATAAAACAAATGTCTTCTATGAATACATACAGTACATTTAAAACATCCTATCTATATGAAAAATGGCCGTGTACTGTACTGTATGAGCTACCTCAGTATATATAGACTTGATGTCTGTTTAGACAAAGCTCAGAGATAATGCATGTTCCACCTTCCTGCTAATGGCTCCCTATTTCTTCTCCCTTCTTCATGTGTGTTTAAGAACATGGTCTAAAGTCAGTCAGAGGATTGTTGATATGTGCAGTAATATGCCATTCATATGTGTTTCAGCCAAAAAATGAACAAATCTGTACCAGGCGAGGCTGCAGACTTGCCCCATGACTAATTGGCCTTAAGTTATTGGCTTTAGTACTGATGTCTGATAAGCAAAATAACTGCATAAAGCTGTGTTCCTATAGTTGTAACCATGATATTGATTTTCGAAGAAACATTTCTTGATGCTGTTTCTGTTCTGCATTCACTGAGAGGTCAAGCCACCCTACGAAAAATTACTTTTGGTCGTCCTTATTAGTTCTGGAATCATGAATCATCCCAGCAGAGGTTATTTCCTTCCAATGAATGCTCTGAGCCATTTATATATCTTTGTATTCTCAGGGAGGGCCTTTTCCTCACATCACTGAGCATTGTTATGTGTTTGGTGTTGGGTCTGAGCACGTAAGGTCATTATCTTCTTAGAATACAATAGGCTGGTGTAATGTGTCGTAATGTGTAATGTAGCATATCTCTAATGAGTCCTAACCTGTCACAATCCTTGATTTAGGCATTTGCATGTTTATTAACTTTTCTTACTAGAATTACATGTGAATATAGCTGTGCTTCTGCTCTCTGACTGTATATCTGTTACAATATGCACTGAGTTCTGCCATAGAAGATTTTGGATACTGGGCTACTGCTTAGACTGTCATGTAAACAAAATGTTTCTCATTCAAAACCTGCCACCATGGGTGTGGAAACCTAACAAGTCTCTTGAGAAATAAACTATATATTTTTTAAAGCTATGTGCATGAACATAGTTTGGAGGACACCCTGGGAATCCCTGCTCTGAGATCATTTGAGAAGCTGAGCCCTGCCCCAAGGTTTTTAGATTTGCTGCTGTACTTCTCATAACTCTAACATCATGCTCCCTTCATGAAAGGCCCTCATGAATTTCTGTTACACCTAGATTTTTACTTTGATGCGCCTGATGCATGATAAGTTTTGAACACATATTTTCGAGTATACATTTGATAAATTTGCCATGACAGACGATGTATGGCTCTATGACATGAGTCTGGATTTCCAGCTTCTTAAAAAAATCTCTGTTTCATATTCATTCACAGCTGTGCTATAGCTTAGTGTTGATTGGTATATTGGTTAGCTACATACTCATCCTCATCCTAATGTGGTTACTACAAAAATAAAGACGGATTTGTATGAAATGTTTTTTTTTAACCTACTGCTTTTCTCTTTTTTCTTTTTCTCTAGTTGGATAATATCCTCTACCCTCCCTCCATATCACTCAGGAAGTCCAGTAACCCAGAGTTAACTTATGGATTAAGTCCTGCTCTCAAACTGAAACGACATCTCAGTGAGGATGGAAAACACGTTCGAAGAAGGAGCCTGGGGGGTGGTCTCACAGGTAATGGTTTTATGTATGGTCTTTCCATTTTACATACTCACAAGTGTGTGTGGGCTGGCATTTTGTATGTTTTACTGTGGGGTTTGTAAAGTTGCTGCTAGAACAACTGCATGTTTTCTTGATTTCCCATGCAGTTTTAAATTAGAATTTTCGGAACCTGGCAAACAAATTGTCAATATATGAAATAAGCTCTTCATTGAATATGGTCTTACTTTGGCCACGGTTTAAAATGGTTCTTTAATAACTCTAATGCTTGATACGATTTATGTGAAGTTTGATTAATAGAAATACTCCACTTGGGAGGGGAGGCTGCTAAGATTAAATATATTCGCCTGTTATTTGAAGCTTCACGTGTTGTTTCCAGTGTTTCCCACAGCTTGAAGATTTATTTGTTGTGATTGACTCCAGAGGGAGAAAAGGAATTTATGTTAATCCTTACCATATTAATGGCCACAAACCAGTGACCACCCAACATGTATAAAATACATTGATTCTCCTTCATGGAGAATAAATAGCAGTAAGAGTAATTTCACTCAAATTAAAAACATGGTTTCCATCTTACCGTCTGGTGTGACTTGAAACCAAGGTCCCAGATCACAGGGGCCAAGATCTGAGTCTTTAGCTTTGTTCAGCTGCTCAAAAACTTCTTATTGGTCTTCAACATTCAGAGGCTAATTTCAATACACCTCTAAACATCATCATACTTTTGGCACATCACATGTCCACTGAAAAATTATACCACACTTCCATACCTTTAGTCATATCCATGGACATGGACTGGCCATCTGTCACTTAAACCTGGCTCTGAACAGAGGAGATTGCTCAAAGAATGAAGCAATGACAGTGTCACACTTGGCAAGACGCTGTTCTGAAATGCATTAGAGATAAGTTTGATGAGGCAAATGGGATGACATCATTATGCAAACAGCAAAGATGCAACTCAAATGTCAACAAACTGGATCCTGGTCATTTTATATGAAAGATTTCTCATCTTTTGCTCTGGTTTGTCAGTGCTTCTCACTGCTTTGAGTGCGTGAGACACATTTGGAAAAAGATGATGTCACATACTTTTGTGCACCAGTGAGGATTTAGCAACATTCAAATCAAAATGTGATGATAGTTATGGGATTGTTTGCTTATGGTGCCCCACCTCTGTCGGTTAAGTCTGATCAAACCACATCCCCAAAGCACAAAGGCAGCAGGCTGGATGAGTTTTTCAGGATTAAACTCTTAATGAATTTAAGTTTATTTATTTAGAAACCACGTTTTCAGGTGTTTCAAGCAAAAACAACCCATCCAGTTTGTTGCAGGTAATTCCTCAACAACTCTTGGCATAGCTGAACTATTTCTGTGCATGTTCTCAGCTATTCACTGTGGTCCATACATGAATGGCTGAAAGATGGACTGCGGTTAGAGATCTCAAAATTTCTGCAGCCACACCTAGTCTCTGGAAATAAGGAAAAATACATCAGCTAACAGCTGCTTACTTGCTTTACTGTCGGTAGGACTACATTTTGTGTGTCCTCCCATAATGAATCATACTGTGATTCGATGGGGAATGTGTGAAGTCAGTAGAGTGCTATCCCCGTGGAATTTTACATTTCAGTGTGTGAGGATTTGTGATTTAAGCTCATAGGTATATAGAAAATCCTGCAGCCTAGCGCTGGAGAATACAAACTACCTTATTAGACGTAGTATGTACAGTTAGATTTACTGTATGAATTCTCAAAAAATTAACAACATACCAGTTTCCAATAACAACAGATTGCTAATAGCTGCAAAAAAGAGGAAAGAGAGGAGCAACAATAGCAAATAGTTAAGCATACAGTTTCAGTCCGCCTCTGGATAGATGAATGGGAGTCTGACTCACATGACCATGGATATGTTCCTGCCTCTGGACAGTTCAAGATTGAGAGCTCTTCTATTGTGACTGCAGCCTTGTTTGCTTCCATTCAGAAAACTGAAAGACTGCAGGCTGATGTTTTATGGCTTCAACAGCTTAGTGTTCCTTGTGAGGTGAATACAGAGGACTTTTACCTCACTGATTAAAATGTTGACCTTTTCACAGTCAGTGAAAGATTGTGTTTTCATTAGGTACAGCTTTGAATGAATGTTTTACCCTTTACTAATTGGTTCACAGAAAAACAAGATGGATAAACAAACAAACCTGACGCAAGTCCATTGTCTTGATTGTGTTATTAAAGCAAGATGAATATGTATGTTTCTAATTTGAGATAGGATTTGAAAGATATTAGGTTCTCTTCTTGGTATTGATTATAACATAACTTCATTTGTTGTTACAGTATAGCAGGCTTGTGCTCGCTGTTTGGGTAGTATGGTGCATACGTCTTCGAGTTCTGTTGAATTAGCTGTAAATAACAGGCTGTTTATGATAAGATCAAAGTTTAACAATCAGACAAATATATTTTTCAGCCTAACCATGCTTCTGAATTTGCTCATGCACTAGGAAAGTATGGTATAACTCCAGGCTTTACAAATGTGGTGGTTAGGACATCAAGTGGTTTTCTTTGGTATCTAAAAAAGTCCTAAGACTTGTTCTAAGACTTACACAATCCAGTTCTCATGCTGGAATAGAAGACGCCTTTGAGCCTGTAATTAATTTGAAACAGTAGTGCTCATGTGTTTTAATCCCCCTGAGGTATACTGAGTGTTTCTTCCCTCTGTGAGGTGATAATAATGTGATAACACAGAGTTTTAGTGTTTTAAAACCAAGCGTTAGTATAACTTGCCTTGGAAGACAGATTCTTGTGTAGCCTTTCAATCTGATCTACATAGATGACCCTGGCTGAGATACATTTATATACAATGTCCAACAGTATGAAACCCAGCAGAACAATAGCACTGTGTGTAGATTTGTGATTTGTTCCATTATAATTCACATCATCATTCATGCAGGAGAGGTATCCCTGACACAGGGGCATGTAGACAAGGTTGGCAACACAGTGGTCTGACCTTGCAAATACCTGTACTCCCCCACCCATATCTCCTGAAACCCTACTTTCTAAAAGTGTTGACTAGTGTCTGACGAGAGATTTCCTTTATGCCGGGATGTGATGGACTCTAGTGAGGAAAACATTTGCCGGTAAGGAAGGAAGAACTACAAATTTCCCTCCTCATCCTGTTTGGTCTCCCTTCAGTTCTTTTGGTTAAACTGAAATTATCACAGTGTAACTGCGAAGAGAACTGTCACACTGTATATATATTTTTATCTACTTACAGTATGTATTCTGTATTTATTGTGTAGATGTTTCCTTTCTCAGGTCCAAAACCAAGCCCTATATTTTTTATCTGCATGGTGCAAAAGAAAATTGCAAGCATATTTTCAGTGTTTTAGATTCTTTTTCATAAGATGTCATTGCATATGTATCATTTGCAGAGGAGTGAGAAAGAGGAAAACATTTATGGCTAAAATTAACAGGGGCATTGTTAACTCACATAAAGCAAGAAACTCAAAAAACAATAGGTAAATGCCAAAAAGTTACCATGTAGTACGAATACCTATGTACCAAGCCATGAAACCAGTTGATTGCAGTTCAATAAAAGTCAGTGAGGTTTTTCCCTTATAAGAATATCTTTATCATCTGATGATAATAAAGGCAGACATTGACAAGTGTCAAGACTGCAGCTTGACTTTCATATGGGAGTGAAATGAAATGAAAGCAGCCTGCCCAGATGTCAGAGAGAGACATTCACAGGTCTAAAACACAACACTGTGTTTTGAAAAATGTTCAACAGTAATGTGAAGTGCACAACACATCCGAGTAAAATATCAACAGTGTGAAATTGAAGAATTGTGTTTTATTGACAACTGTATTATGTAGAATTTAACATCTCTCTTTGTGCAGGTTGTTTACACATACAAAAGCTTCAAGAATTTCCACTACTGCAGCTTTAAACCATTTATTTATTTTTTTCCCGCCTTTCATGTCTTTCTATTAGAGTTGATAATAGGAAGATGACAGGAAATGAGGGGGGAGAGAGAGAGAAGAATAACGAAATGCAGGAAAGGTCCTCTGCTGGACTCAAACCAAGGGCATTGCAGTTCATGATGAGTGCCTTAGACATTGCATTTTTACAACTTCATTATACTGCATTTAAATACACCATCATTCAATGCAGATGGAACACTGGAGAAAAATGCCAGTGTGTCGCCATGCTAACCTGGTTCCAGATCTCTAAATTACCGCCCACATCTCATTTTTTCAGCAATTTATTCAGTATAGGTCTGGTGCCCATTGACAGCTGTGTCCATCGATTGGAGAAATCAGTATTGGAGGTAGCACTGGGAAAGTCTTCTCTCTGCATAGCTTTTCACCTTTCCAGCCATGAAGAGTAGCTTTAGTTAATGATGACATGAATGTGTCTACAGTTAAGTGACTTTTATTAATTTAACAGAGGAAAAACAAATCAAAATACCCATAATCTCTATACAGACATACATGCAAGAACATACCAAAATACTAACATGGTGTTTTTTAAATACTCTTTGTATTTTTAAAATCTGCAAAATACAGCTTTGGTTGCACTGCTCTTACTTGAGTCCTATACTGACTCTATGTATTTCACATTATTCTCAGACTGTCCTTCTTTCAGAAAATACTAATTCTAATAGACTTACATGCCTCTTAAATAGCAATAGTGTTTGAAATCTTATTTTACAGTTCAGGTTTTGCTGGTAGCAGTAAATCTATAAACCTACCCTCTCCAGTTTATAAAAGCTCAACACATCTGATGAAAGGAGATGCCAGCTTTAGGCTATACAAACTTGAGATATTTCCTTTGTGTTTCCCTTCCTTTACTCTGTCAAGATTGCTAATCCTCTTCTTTGTCTCCTGGAGTGTTGACTTAAACAGGAAATGGAAATGTACACGTGGATAAAAGAAGACAACACCTCTACGAATGATTTTTCAATCTATGATTTAATCTGTGTCTTGCCTTGGTGTACTGGGGTTTTAGGATAAAAGAGGGCGGATGAAAGTGGGTAAATGGTAGAAACAGTATTTAGTGCCATCTAGCTGCCACCTATGGGAGCTGAAATTGGAGATTTCTCTCATTTTTGAATATTCATATTCAGTGTTCCTGTTATCGTTGGGGCATCCATTTACTTACCTTCATTACATTTTGTGATGTGCTAATGCTGGGGTTATGTAACATTAGGATTGTCAGTGATCTCTTAATGGGCTTTCCCCTCCTCTGGCCTAATTTAACCCTTTACATCCTGCCTGGTTGCACAGGTCAGGGGCTTCAGCTTTACGCTCCTAACAAGACCAGACAGCTAGGGTTATCTTATGTTACTGGTACATCCTATGGCCTGTATTGTCTCTCCAAATACTCATTCTTATTGTGGGTCAGGAGTTGTCAAGTGTGGCACCATGTTTCCTAAGACGTACAATAGTTTAGATATACATAATATGGCAAAGCTTGTTGACAACTGCACTGTGGTGGAAACAGTTTTCACCCTGTATGTAAGTAAAAAGTAACATTGCAGTAATGTAAGAACGCACAATAAGTATCATAAATGGACTACTAACTTAATACTTTACTTACATGTGGGAGCTTAGCAGATGTACTTACTTACATTTTAATACTGAAACTGTATGTGCTTTGGTCAGTATTTTTTCTTAACTGACCTCATCCTGTTGTTGCTCTGCAGGAAAGTACCTTCTGCTACCCACCAACCCCCAGCAGACACAGACAGCATGGCAGCCGTCATCTGAGATCTCTAACCTGGTCCGTATGTGTTCTCTGAATCTTGGAAAGTCAGACCCCTCCCTCACCTCCAGCCTGGTGAGTACTTCCTTGATCATGACCCCCATGAAGATATTCAGTGTTTTCCCATTACCTCATCCTTTCAAACAAAACAAAACAAAACAAAAGCTGCTGTGTGTGAATTTCACTGAACCAGTTATGTAAGGTAATGTGAGACTTTTCTTAAAAGAAAATTTGCATATAACCACAATATCTGAATATTCAATACTCTGTGGTATTCTAAGTATATTTTCTAAGAGGATATTCCTAAATATTCTCCTGAAACATCAGTGTGAAATAAACATACGACTCTTTGGTGTGGAGTTTGCATTATAGTTAGCTAACTTATTGATTTAAGTATTATAATTCAAACATACATATAAAATAATTTTATTATATCAAATAGAAAACTTTAGGTCCGAACAATATTCCATATGTAACACATCCCTGTAAACACACAGGTAAAATTACTAAACAACCTGGTCATCTCCTAACCTTTTCAGAAAATATGTAACATAACTAATTAAAACGAAACTATATTGTCTGTGTCTTCACAGTAAGCAGTGAACTGAGTTTAAACACACTTGACAATTTGTTTTTGCCTATTTTATTTTGGGTTTTGTGTATCGTGACTGATTTCTGGTTTAATGAATGTTTTGTTAATGACCCCTATCTGTCACTGCTGCAGGTTTATTAAGCACTTTGCTGCACTGTTTTGGAAAATGCTTCATAAATACATTTATTTCAATTGATACAAACATGACAAGCCACACATCAGTGTTCACTTCTGTCACTGATAATTAAATACACATGTAAAGGCAAAATGATGCCTGTTTAAGTTATAGGAATGCAGGCATTTTAAGCCTAAATACTTAAAAATTTAAACACTGATGACAGAAAGAAGAAGGAATTAGAAAAAGAAAAAAGAAATCCACCGAAAAATAACTTGGAAAAAAAAAAGAGACAAGTGCATCAAGTGCATCCCTAGTTTTGGCCAAATGGAGTCAGGAAGACAGATGACCTTCAGTGTGGTTGTACTCTGTCCTTTCAGATGACACTGATAGATACTCTGTGATCTACTGTGATCTTGTCTGAGGAGTGGGATGCAATCAAAAGCAGAGGCTAATCCAATGCTGTAAATCTATGAGTCATCCCCAGTGTGTGTGTGTTATCAGTTAGAAAAATGGTTAATGTAATAAAAAGCATGAGGTTAGAGTTTGTGTGTGCATAAATGTGTGTGTCTGCGTGCTTGTGCGTGGGTGCTGTGAGAGTATATTTTGGTTAACTGACACTTACACCATTAGTGATCTGAGTGGGTTGACCCAGAAAAAGGCACAGTAACCCGAACCAGTAGAGGGCTAGCTATGTCTCAGATGGCTCATGACATCATAGTGACCTTGTTTACACTAATAACATAATGCAAGTTCTACAGTATGTGATCCTGATGTCTGATTTTAAGATGTAAGCAGATATAGCTTTGTTTTTACTTAGCTTGAAATACACAACATTAATGACTTAAATTCTACCTGAAGTCATTCTAGGTGATTTTAATGATTTCATTTTTTTATGTAACTAGTACTGGTTTGTTTTACGTGCAAAATATCTTAGCCCAATCCCTACACTGGGGGGCACTAGTGCATTTTCAGTATTTGGAACTTAAACGCATGTATCCTTGTGTTTGTGAAAGCCACAAATGAATCCCTCTGGTTATTGTGCCCTGCAGAGTGAATGAATACATGAATTCTTGCAACGTAATTGTCCTCAAGTCTATGTCTTGATTCAGTTTTTGTTTTACAACATACTTTGTTCGAATCTTAAGATAGTGTATTTTACAATTATGTTTTACTGATACCTTTGCATGTTTCTTTGACCTGCCAACAGACAGTCTGTACTTTATTGGAGGGATAGAGGGTCTCTAGCCACATGCATGTGTGTTTCTCTTCCTTCCCAAGAATGAATAAACTGATAACAGAAAACTGAAAACTGATCAAATAAAAACATAATTCTATCTGTGTAGAGGGATTGATTGATGAGGTTACATTGACAATATGGGGGTATTTGATGTAAAAGTGCACCTGTGGCAGTCTGAACCCTGGAGGGGATTCTGCTCTCTCCGCTCAGGTGAAGCTGGGAGGTCATGGGGACCCAGGAACCTAACACGATTTTTTAATCAGACTTCATTCAGCAAATGGGACCACACACAGATGGATGAAATTGGGCTTCACTCTAAGAATTACACTGGGGTACATTGTGTGTCCTCTCTACCATTCCCCACACTGTAACCCTCCACCTCCAAAATGAGTTTTCATGTAAAAAGAAAAAATAAGCCTGAACAATTGGTGCATCCGCTGCAATGTGAGAAAATTCATTGTGGATATCTAAAAGTATTCTCACTGACCACTGCTGATCAATGGGCCATGCACATCCTGTGGAGATTCCACATTGAAACATGTCACCCTCAGCTCTTCTAAGATTGAGTCCAGTGGTCTGCTACAGCTTTGCACAAAGGACTTTTTGATGGCATCATGAAAGTCTTTTGTGAAAGAGTAACTGTAATGCTGTGGTTTTATTAGATAAAGTACTCATTACTCACTTTTTGCAGCACTTAATGTCTGAATTCTGTCCTACAATATTGTTAAAATAAAATGAAAATTAGTATTTTGATAATTATCTAAAATCAGATACCTGCTTTTAATTTCATATTTCTAACTGATTTTTATTTTTTATAAGCACCTCTCTAAAATCTTCCTATTCTTTGAAACTGCAGTTTTTGCATGTATCCAGTATAGTGTCCAGTCAAATATCTTAGTGGATCATCGTCATATTTCTGTGTTCTGCAACTCAAATGTTGTCCTCTGCCTATTCTTATTCTTCACACTGTTTGCATGCCCCTGGTGACTCAGTGGTTACTGCCATGAGAAAATGAAATGCTGGTTACTGCTGTTCACATACTGTCTTGTGTAGACAGAAGCTGAGCAGCTGATGTGTTGCTAAATCTCAACAGTATCTTTTGGAGTTAGCTGCATTGACACCTCAGGGGTTCATCTACAGCCATTGTGTTATCCTGCCTTCAGAACGAGCTTAGAAAAGATGGCGCATTGGTTGACCTTGGGAGAGGAGTGGAAGAGACAAACACCTCAGCTTCTAGCCACTGAATAGAAGGTGCTGTTCTTCTTTGTTTTCCTGTCAGATAATTAGTTCTCAAGAATTTTGGTAGTTCTTTTCTCTGTTTGGTGGAATTATTCCATGCTATAAAATAATACTCAAATACCATCTTCAGTGTGCTTATGTCAGTTATGCAGACAGGGTAGCATTTGTCATTTGTAATGATGGTTATATTACTGCAAAGCACACCAGTCCCTGGCCTTAGTGACAGTGAATGAATGGAGGGCTGCTCACAAACACACTGTGTTCCTGTATCTACTGCGCTGAGCTTGAGATTGTTCTCAAATTTAACTGCAGTCACATTTGGTTGATATATCCATGTCTGTAGAGATTTAATTGATTGTTTAATTTGGTTCTTTCAATTTGGAATAGGCAATTTTGAAATGTATAAAAGCAGTATTACTGCTCTTGTGTTGTTTTAACTAGAAATACCAATATTTTCAAAAAAGATTAATTGCAAGGGTTTCACTTTACATTACCTCACAGCTCTCTAGAGTTGCTAAAGAAGCTAAATGAGTTGTGTAAGTAAAATCACTGTACAAAAGATACAGTTTCTCAAAACAGTTGGCTGTCAGATATTTTGTATTTAAAACCAGAACGAGACAAGTGCTGCAGCAGCTACCTTGACCATGAGCATAATTGTAGGTGACCTCACTGCTGCTTGAAATTGAAGACTCTTATGGCTTGTAATCCACTGATGTGACATTAGTTTTACAAAAATCTTGTTGATGATTGTGTCATAAAGAGACAAAAAACTAAATTCTTACATGTGGTTTCACCTGTAGTGTAAGCCTTTAATACCTGTATATTAAGGTGGCATTAATGTATGAAACTTTGTTAGTTTAGATCTATTTGTTGGGGGAGATCACCATAGCCAGTGAACACCTCTGTGCACTAGTGGCTACTTGTTTGTTTTTACTTACTGTTGTTGAATAAATCCTTTTTTGTTTTTCCAGTTTAGAGCAGCAACTAGTGATTCATTTTATTATCTCTTCATCTTCCAATTATTTCAGGTAATAATTTAGTCTATGAAATATAAGAAAGTAGTAGCTATCCTAATTCCCCCGCGCCTTAGATGATGTCCTCAAAGTCCTTACCTTGAAAAGATGGAACCAGTGACATTGCCAATTAATTAATCAGTTGATCATGTAACTGTTGCAGCTCTAGTTCAGTGTTATGTCCTGTGACACCCTGCATTTGGAATGAGATACAAAATCCATTTTACAAATTATTCATGTTAGACTGGACATCTCTTCAATTGTTTATCAAACCATCTTGAAGTTTTCAAGAATGTAAAATACAGACAACAGGAAGGTGGCTGTATTATATATCCCTCAGTCTCCCACATCCACATCTTCATTGCAGGTTTAAGACCCCCCTGGTTCTGTCAGCCATGCTTTGCCCTCCTTTGCCTCACAGGACTCCTGTTATTGCTTTTTGCCTCTTTTCCTCCTTTATGCTCTTCCATCATGCCCCTGGGTGTGCATGGCTCTTTGACTACCGTGGCACATCTCTCTTGCCTGTGATGCTCTTTGGCAGAAAATCAATACTTCACTTCTGGTGTGATATGGAGATAAGACTGTCATAATCCTGATGTTGTGCCTTTGTGGACTCTCATTCTCCCTCATAATTGTAGTCAGTGATGTCCTTTACTGATATCATTGTTGTTGGAGCAGTTTGTTGTTGCAAAGGAAGGAACTGCAGTTTATGTGAGTAAAGCTTGAACAGTGGTATTCTGAGTCATTCTGTCAATGCGTGCTGGTCCTGAACAGCTGTCAATCCAGGCCAAAAAAATATTGGCTACCTCTTCGGAAAAATACTGTTATCAGCTGGCGTGCTTCCTTTGCAAAGCCAGAGAATAAAATGAGACCTTTGTTGCTGTGATCTTGTCTATCTTTGTTCTTAATTACTACCCTTCCACTAGTTTGAGCTCAGTTTGACTATGTGGGCTGATGTTGTTAAATATGACACCTGTAAGTTTGGTCTTTGTGTATACAGTTTATATTTGCACTGGAGTATATGTTAATTACCTTATCAGCAGGTCTGGGTTTGAATGGAAGAAAGTAATATTGCCTCTACCTAATAAGTGACCATTCTTGTAAATCAATTAAATACACAGACACACACACACACCGTGCAGGCTGAAGAAAACATGAGGAAGCGGCATAAAA